>JALPQI010006033.1:0-80063 GCA_025490895.1 Thaumatotibia leucotreta | reverse complement strand
CACATTAATAAAAAAAGGTTGATGAGGTATAGTAGACAAGTCAAAATCTAAAAAATATGAGCCAATTATCGCCCCATCCAACATTTTTGTGGACTCCGTATCCTGGTTGCTAGTGACCCTGCCTACGAAGCTATAGCTAGCGATAGCTAAGTTAGTTCCTACCCGGCGACGTTATTTACTTATATTTATGTGTTTATTACAACCACTACTTTTGTATGGATGCTATTAAAAAGAACATCCCCTTGCCTTTCTTCTCTGACGCTGCACAGACAGGTATTTGGCCCTAAAAGTCGCTTAAAAATATTTTTTACAGTATATAAGTTTATATTATAATTTTATTAGATTTAAAGGTGGATTAGGGTATTTCAGTGAAAAAAAAACCGGCCAAGAGCATGTCGGGCCATGCTCAGTATAGGGTTCCATAGTTATTAAAAAACGGCTGGGCTGATTATGTTCAAAATAGTTTTATTTTAAAGTATTATATAAGCCCACTATTCATTATTTTTTTCATATTTTTTGGCCCCACGGATTAAAAGTTACAGAGTTAGAGATCTCCGAAAAAGCCCATGTACAAAAAATTGTTAAAAATTTGGGGGTGTATTGGGGTGACTCTTTTTTGGTTTTTAATTATCTTGAGGGTCTATTCTACAAAATACTATTCAACTTTAAGCTCAGAAATGATCAGAAACATTTTAAAACCTTTAATTATATGTGATGATGTTTGTATTTTTTTGCATTGGTAGAGCTTAAACATTAAAGGCAAATAAAACTAGTAAATAATTAGAATCAACGTAAGACTTAAGTTTTATAATAAAGCACATACCTGGTTGTACACAATCCATGATAGAAACTAGCACATAATCCACTTTATCATCATAAAATGTGTTGAGTACAGCGTACCCAGCATTGCCTATCGGCAGCTCCAGTTGGCAGAGCTCGGATACACGTAGGCCGGTCTACTGATGAGGAGGGCTGGAGCGGCAGGAGGGCTTTTTTCCGATTAATAGGCAGGATCCATTTTTCTTCCTTTTATTGTTCCTCTCTTGGTGGAGGTCAGCTTGACACTGCTCCATACAAAACGCGTCGCGTATATATACATCACTGGCTGTGATTTTCAGCCAATCGTAAAAACATGTCGACCAATCAAAAGGCAGCGTATTTCTGTTTCATGAAATCTAAGTCTGTTCCGTTCACTAATTCTACTGGTTCGAAAATACTGCGCGTTGATTGGTGGACTTCACATTGTTCGATTTATACTAGCCTACTTTCGCTAAGTTCTAATCACATTTACCTAATTTTAATTAATCCATGCCGTAATGTTTACATTCATTGTTTGTAAACAAATACTACAGGTGGTTATCCAACGTTTACAACAAAAACACATGCGGGATTGTTTACATTCTAAACAATAGACGTTCAGATCTCTCTATTGTTCTCGGTTTACCTGCAATGTTTTGGGTTAAAACCTTTATTTTAAACATTGCGTTGGGTTATTGACCCAGGGGTCCATTGTATCATTTGAATAGGTAACTGACCTATATTTAACGGGTTATACAGTTACATTTCTTACGTTAATTAAGTTCTGGCGAGGTATCAAATGGTTCATACATAGTACAAAATGCGACATTTTAAATCTTATACGCTAAGTTCAGGCGATTAATATCAGCCAATAGGCGACTTCTAGGTTCTGTTCATACATTTGCGTTCATGAAATTACTTATACGTTACTGATTACTTATATCTAACTTAATTACGTGAGGATCATTTATTTACATGATTTATCTTATTCCTAGGCGTTCATTGGTCGCGACGTCGTGTCGCTAACAAAATGAGTATTTCAAAACGGTAAAGTTTTGAGCGAATCGAACAATCATAATAACGCGTTTGGAGAACAGTAACTTCCGACAGACTTCATGCAGGTAGTTACAGGATCAAGCGCACCATATTGATTCTGTTGTTTGGAGGGTTTATCTGACTTTTCAAAAATACTACTAAAAAAAGGTTAGGGCTAATATAAAAAAAATGCATTTCAAGCGACTTTTAGGGCCAAATACCTGTCTGTGCGCTGTGGTTGATATTTATGTAAATTCCTCCATATTTATGAACTTTTTGTTAAAATTTTGCATTTTTGTAGTGTTTCCTGTTATTTTATCATTTTGGATCATTTAGTTCCCCAGTCTTAACTAACAATATTGATAGTATAACAAACTTTGAAACCAAACATTCCAAAATTGTCTCTGAAGATCACACTTTTCTGGGCATTACGAATTGTATGAAGTTATTTTGATTTTGACGACTTTGAAGCGAATGATTTCGGATTGTTAAACATAAAACAGAAGAATCAATCTACAGTCCAATGGCTGTTTTAACTACATGGAACTATCGTGTACAGTTGCTTACTATTTTAAAATAAATCTAATGGACTAGCGGCCCATGCTGAAAAAAATATGGGTCATTTGAACCACCAGGTGACCTATCTAGAACGATATAAGAGCATAAAATAATAAGATTCAGCACTATGCCGTCACTTGTAAGCAGTCCAACTGACTCCTGGTGAGAATTTAAAAGTACAGGTAGAGTGAGTATATTTTGGTCATATATTTTTGTACGGCATTCTTACCACCGATAGATCCATGAAAAATAATAAGAAAACGCACAGTGCCGTACAAAAATTGTGGACCACAAAGGATGATTTTTTTTTATTTTCCGACAATCACCAGGGTAAATTTGGCCATTTGATTTTGTACGGCATCTGTGTCATACTATTTCAATACTGCTTCTAATCCATTATTCTGCAACGCCGTACAAAAATCATGCGACAAGGGGAAAAAATCGAGGGTTGCAATCCCCTCTCTTTCCGTAGTCCAGGGGGTGATTTGAAAAAGTACGGCTTCGGTTCCAAAATATTATCTAGCACTCAAAAGTACTATTAAAAATAATGCCGTCAAAAGATGATAGTCCATTTGAATGTATATCAATAATCATCTTCATTTCATCGTATCCTTGATTTTTACAGCTGTAAAATCATTTGATCCTGTCCGGGAACTTCTTTTTTAACATGATGTTGTAAAATACAATCGTTACATAGTATTGCCGTTCAAAATAAACCGTTCTAAAAATAATTATAGAGAAATACAAAAGCTGAAATTTTGCAAATTAATGTAAAAGTATAAATATCATAGATTAATGAAATATAGAAGTTTTTTACATTATATCCCTTGTTTTAAATAACATTAACATAGATAGACTACGAAAAAATAATACCGTACATTTTTATGCAGACCATATATTTTAGGCTGATGAAAGTCACGCTACAATTTTAAGGGTACTTAATGGCCATCTGATGCAGTGCGGTATTAACATATTTTTGAAGAGAACAATTGATAATATGATAAAATCACTATGACGTCTAGCAGAATTGAAACGTTGTGTATATTATGTCCAAGAATTGAAAATGATGAAATCCCAGTATCAACAGTTATGTATACTTTTTGGTTTAATATAATTATACTTCAAACGTTATTGATACATACCTACATATAATATTTAATTGATTTGTGTAATTGTAATGATTTCAATAAATAAAACAATATTTTTTTAGAAAAAATCTATATATTTTATGATAATATTTTTTTTAAGAAATTAGATAAATTTACTCAGTATTGTAATCAGTTACTCAATTGTTATCGGAATCAACGTCTTCATTGACGTCCGAATTAACTTATCTATTATTTTTTGAAACATAAATATGTATTTGTCAAAATCCAAGTCTTACGTACAAATTTAAGATGTAAAGATTTATTTACATATGACGTCATCACTTTTATAGTTTCTAACTAGGAACCTAGAATCAAGAAAAGACTATGACAATTAGTAAAAATAAAATATCTAAATGCCGTATAAAAAAAATCACCTTACATTTCGTACAGTTTTTTTTCCCTTTGGACCAACGAAAATATACGGCATATGAAAAAATATTATCTATGCATAAAATACTTTCAAAATAAATTTATTTCATGTTGTGTCAAATCACCCCTTGGACCACGGAAAGAGAAGGGATTGCAACCCTCGATTTTTTCCCCTTGTCACGTGATTTTTGTACGGCGTTGCGGAATAATGGATTAGAAGCAGTATTGAAATAATATGACACAGATGCCGTACAAAATCAAATGACCAAATTTACCCTGTTGATGGTCGGAAAATAAAAAAAAAATCTGACTTTGTGGCGCACAATTTTTGTACGGCACTGTGCGTTTTCTTATTATTTTTTATGGATCTATCGGTGGTAAGAATGCCGTACAAAAATATATGACCAAAATGTACTCACTCTACCTGTACTTTTAAATTCTCACCAGGAGTCAGTTGGACAGCTTACAAGTGACTCTTATATCGTTCTAGATAGGTCACCTGGTGGTTCAAATGACCCATATTTTTTTCATGATGGTGATAATACTTTATTTCGTAGACAAGCCTTATATTTGAAATGATACCGTGTCTTTTATTTATTTTTAAATTTCAAGCAATAGGTACTCGTTAATTGTTACGTAAAAGCTAATTATTCTGTTTAATCCACCTTCCTTGTAATTTATTTTCCTTATCAGAAACTATTACTTGCGATTTGCGAATGATTGACACTTTGAACTGATAAGATACCTTGACGAATACGCGTAGCATGACGTCATGATTGCAGACTAATCTTCGAGATTATTATTCATTTATTTTTGTTGTATTAAGTATGAATAATTATCGTTATTATTACGAAAACATAACTAATTACGATGAATTTTAATAATCGAATTCATCAATTTTACTCTGTCTAACCAGATTGTCCCTATATATTGATTTAAACTTTCACGATTATCACTCATATTTTAAAGACAAACGGGTCTTAATCGCGTAAACTTACGTTTAATTATATCCTGACGTTTCGGGCATGCTGCGGGTGTCTGCCTGCGACCACGGGTGTAACGTCATGCCCGAAACGTCAGGATATAATTAAACGTAAGTTTACGCGATTAAGACCCGTTTGTCTTTAAAATATCAGATTGTCCCTCTCATTCAATTAATTGATTAAATGAATAAAATTGACAAATTACAAAGTTTGAAATTTACAATCAAATGTGAGTCAAAATAAGATGTCATGGCGTTAGTTCATTATTGGAGTTTTCTTGTCGATCATTCTCCAACTACTATCATCAGATGGGGTCCAAAAGTGCTCGAGTGGAGACCACGGCTAGGCAAACGCAGCGTAGGACGTCCACCCACAAGATGGACAGACGACCTTATGAAGGTCCCCGGGACACGCTGGATGCAGATCGCATCTAACCGGTACATGTGGAGGTCCAGAGGGGCGGCCTATGTTCAGCAGTGGACGTCTTATGGCTGAGATGATGATGATCATCAGATCCCGATTTGGTGCCAACCGAACCATCTAGGAGTTAAACCATTCGATAAAAAAAAAATCGGTTTCACGATTCCTGAGGCGAATTGAAATCCCATCCTAGTATTTTTTTAAGGCGTTTAAAACCCTACGCTGACTCGCTCGTTCAGTGAGAAACAATAGTACATTGTGCATCTAGGAGGTAAGTACGGTATTACTAACACGCGTGTTAAAGCCCGACGCTCGAGTTAGTATTCCGCTTACTGACCGTGATGCATAAAATATTTTTAATCACACTTGCGAGTAAAAAAATAGTTATTAAGACAAAAGATTATGAATTGACGTAAAAACATTTCTATTACTCCTTAGGGAATTTAACTTTTCTATTACACCAGCGATCATTCAAGCGATGGCGCGAATACAAAGCAAGTGTAATGAAAAGGTACATTACAAATTAATTGATCCACTTATGCCTTTACTATCCTAATTAAAAACGTCACATCAGTTGCTCGAGCCAAAAATATACCTCTTATCTCAATCGAATAGGCATGAAATAAGATTTGGCTACTTACCTACTGATACCGGCCGATAGCCATTTATGACTTCAAAGTTATCTGTATTTATGCTCCGTTATGTCAATACATTATATTACAATATCTCCTTGAAGGTTTATCACGCGAATTTGTAATTTTTACATTTTTTCTGTAGTTTGATAAATCTATATAAAGAATTTTATATCGTCCGAGAAAAAATGCATGAAATGTTTACTTGAAATGTCACGTAACTCGAAACTGGACTCAATTAACATGTTCATTGTTCATTCAGTCCATTCAGTCAGATATGATATGTATGACAGATCCTTTGAATAAATAAATTAATTAAAAAATTAAAAAACACGACTGCCGTTTAAAAACGTTCTTAAAAGTAAAAAATAATTCCTTTTTCAGGTTTATTCTTGTGAGCGTATCTACATATAAGCGCTTGTCTTATTACTTACGATATTTCGTTTCGATTGCAGTCGGGGAACCTTTCATTACGGAAAATATAAACATTATGAAGGTTCCCCGACTGCAATCGAAACAAAATATCGTAAGTAATAAGACAAGCGCTTATATGTAGATACGCTCACAAGAATAAACCTGAAAAAGGAATTATTTTTTACTTTTAAGAACGTTTTTAAACGGCAGTCGTGTTTTTTAATTTTTTAATTAATTTATTTATTTGAAACCTTTTAGTGTATTCGAAGATTCTTTAAATTTCGATAAAATTTGGAAGGCTGACCCTGCGGAGGGCCGAAGTTCGCTCCGGAGGCCCGAAGAGTTCCCATCCCAGGTATTTTGGGCGAAGCCGTAGGTAGGGAACGCCGCGCGAGGGCCGGAACGAGCGAAACCAACGTAAATTTATGTTAAGCGAGTCCGAACTTCCAAAAGGTGAGCTTTAGGATGGGAGGCCGAAAGCAGAGCTCGCGGAGGCCCGGACTATCACTTCGAAGGCCCAAACCTGTCACTCGCCAGTAATTTAGAGCAAGGCTGAAGGCCGAGCTGTGAGAAAATTGAGCTACCATGCTTCTTCAACTACCCCAACATCTGAATAAGCCGACATCCATGTAGGACCGAAGATCCGACGGGTGAGACCGCACGGTATAACCCTTTAGCCTTTTGACCGCCAGACAAACGTATATGCTTAGCTCCAGACGCCACGCGTACGTGATTATTTAAACGAAATTTAACTTTACGGTGTCCCGCGTAAGTTTCTACTGCATTGGCGTAGTTGTCGGCCAGTGGCGGTCAAAGGGTCAATTGTCTTAGGCCCGACAGTTTGCTACAAACTCTAACGAAGACCGAAAGCTGAGCTCCGTGTTGAGTCAACGGTCAAAAACCGAGCCGCCGGATGTACGACGATCGTTTGCAGGTGGTCGAAACGATCGTCGTACATCCGAAATAGGGTAACATAAAAAAATATCGAAGTATTGAAGTAGTATTGACAACCTGCGAAGACCGTAGTAGGCCCTGCTCCGCGTAGGGCTGAAGGTCCAAATCGTCCCTAAGAGGGGCATTGATTCGCGAAGCCGAAAGCCGAGCTGCCAGAGCCCAGAAATCGGTCCGGACCAGTGGAAGAAGAGGCCCGGACTTTCACTAAGAGTGCCCTAGCATGACATTTGTAAGAAATTTTTAGCAAGGCCGAAGACGGACCTGTGAAAAAAATAAGCTACCAAGCTTTTTCAACTACACCAGCATCTGAATAAGCCCAGCTCCGCTTAGATCCGAGGAGTTGGAGCGGCACTATCGGGGTGCTCTCAGCGCGATCTCGAGGACTGGAGGCTCGACGGGCGAGTCCACGCGGTACAACCGTCCTTCTCAACTATCTTAACAATCGAAGCCAGAGCTTAGCGCTATCAGGGCACGTAATGAAATAGTGAAACATAACAATTTATTTTTTAACATATTTCAAGTTTTAATTTTGATGCAATTTTGTTTGGCCACAATTGCTGTTGTTATTGTATTGTTAGGTACATTCGCCTGATATTCAAATCATATCTAGAAATTCTCGATATTAGTTAGGTACGTACATGGCATTAGCACATGATTAGTGCGACAGTATATCGCTGCAAAATACACTATCCATCCCTCTTTTATTCATATAGTTAGTAAGAGATGGAAAATCTCTCGCGGCGACAAACTGACGTACCTACCAATCATGTACTAAGCATACATGTGTGGTTAATGTGGTTAAATATCTCGTACTCGCAAACTATTTACGTAGGTAAATGTTATTTCCATTCTTATTTATTAAATATTGTGTTATAGCTATTTTCCGCATCTCGACATCTAACGTGCCTATTTTGCGTGGTCCCAACGCTGGCCCAATACTTGTTGGGAACTCACAAACAGGTTACCTCACGATGTTTTCCTTCACCGTAAAACACTTGTGATGATATCAAATGATGATGTACATACATAAGTTTTTCTAAAAACTTATCGGCACAAGCTGGGGATTGAACCCAGAACCGCTGCGTAGCAGCCGTGCGTTTTACCACTCGACCACAAACACTTATTATAATGTATCTGTTTCATACACACTAAGCCCCATGTCAGCGGTGACAGTTCTGTCACGGCATAGAATTCAAAGAAAAATTTCAATACCGCGATGTAGAACATTTCGAGTTTTCTCTTCATACATATACTTAAACATATAACTTGTATCTGTATTTACAATCTGCATGTAAAATGCTTTAATTTGATACCCAAATCATAGCGTTTGGATCACATATTATTCTTTGTGATTTGATTGCATTTTAATGAATCTCGCTCTTCTTGAATAAGTTACACGCATATAAGTTATGTGCATATTTGTAATCGTTGTTTGAAGCTCTTCATTTTGATACCAAACTCGATAGGTTTCTTTCATATTTATTTTTTTTGGTCAGATAATATTGAATTTCTAGGCCGCCATATTATTTTTCACGTGACGTCACATATCCTATGTTACCCGCGACGTCACGAGGATTCTAATGATACCTTACACTATTAAAAACGGATAAGTGGTAGCGAAGATCTGCGCGTTTAAAGAAAATATGAAACATACATAGGGGCTGAACACATATACTCTCCTTTTGGCAGTCGTGTAAAAAGGCAAAGATAATAAAAATGAGAGGTGAGAATATTATCACAAAATTGAAACCTCTCTAGAACTTCGAAAGCAAAAAGTTTGTCTTACATCTGTAGAGCCCGCGGAACGTGGGAGCCCGAGGGGAAAGTGAGTCACACAGATTAAATATAGGGAAGATTCCGTGTATGAAGACATACCTGAACAAACCATAGACATATAAAATTGATAGACCGAGTCTATTTTATCTGTGGGTGACGCCGGCAATGCCTGTCAACGATCTTTGTTTGGGTATACTAGTGCACCTAAACCGCAAATAGTAAAAGTGATTAAAATAAAGCTTTTCATGTATATTTCTGTTCGATAAGTGCACGGAATGTGATAAAAGTGATGACTTGTGTGGTTCCAGGGTGGAAAAACCGCCAGGGTTACCTGAATGAACAAAATAAAGACATTACGTTTCACCGGCAATTTAGTTTTGACTTGAATTTTAAGATTTCGAACCTTATTAAGGTAAAAGTAACTGAAAATCTTATTCAATATTTGTTGTCGGATACATATGTGTAGTTTTGTGATAAAACCATTTGTATTTACATTCGTAATGTAATTATAAATAGTGGGATTCAAACATTTGTATCGCATAGTGTGGTACTTAAGAGACCGATCGTGATATCGATAAATGTATTGATAGTCAACTCAAAAATGAATCGATGTTTTTAATGTCCAACAGGTTTCCACTGGACACTGAACAAAGGCTATTATGGGTCAAAAATATCAAAAAGGCAGACGACTGGTACCCTAAAGAGTATTCAAAAATATGCTCCGCACTATTTTAAGCTGTTGTTTCAGGCAAGGGTACGCGCATAAGTGATTACATTCTGACGTACTACCCACCATATTTGGTAATCATCCAATGTCATGTCAACCAGCAAGTAAATTAAGTTTAGTTTAATAATGACGCTCATGTGATACTTGTGTAGACTGATTAATTTAATTATAAAGAAGCCATCATACCAAAATTGTTAGGTATGCTTTAAGGAATGATAAGTCCATAAAACATGTTATAATGAGAGTTTTCTGAAATCACCAGGGCGGGAGCAGGTCCAGAAACTTGTCTAAATTCTATGTTTATAGTTTCTGGTTTAAATATTTTGTATGAGTTAAAAAAAATACATAAAAAAATTTAAACTTTATTTAAAAAAAAAAAACATTTACTTAGTCTTTCTTTGGGGCTAGATAATTGTGTTTCTTAGCGGGACCTTACGGCTAAGTGGCGCCAACTAGTGGCATACGTTTTAGGAAACCCTCATTATGACATTTTAATTAAAGAAAATATTTCGTTAACTTTGTGATTTTATTTTTATCCTAAAATGTAGATTTTGAAATCACGATCGAAGAAGATCGTGATTTTGAGTAGGAAATAAGGTTTATTCCTACTGTATTCGCTACCTAATTTGGTAAAAATATTATTATTGACGATAAAAGTATACGATTGAAGACTGGACATCACTAATAGTAATGACATTTTATCTAGTCAGGTTGGTAGCATTGTTCAAGAAAATGGAGTCGTTGATGGAGTTCACGACCAAGTAGAGCTACTTTATTTGTCTCTTTTTCCTTATGGAATACGTCTTGAGATGGGGTGAAGGATGACAATAGTTTGTTCATGTATGTCTTAATACACGGAATCTTCCCTATATTTTATCTGTGGAACAAACTATTGTCATCCTTTACCATCTCAAAATGTATTCCATAAGGGAAAGAGACAAATAAGGTAGCTCTACTTGGTCGTGAATTTTACCAATGACTCCATTTTCTTGAACAATGCTACCAACCTAACTAGATAAAATGTCATTACTATTAGTGTTGTTCAGTCTTCGTCGTACGCTTTTATCGGCAATAATAATATTTTCATCACACTTGCTGTCTAAGCGCGCCATTGTTTGCGCGCGCAGCGGGAGTAATAGAAAAGTGAAATTCCCTAGGGAGTAATAGAAATATCAGTACGTCATTTAATAATATTATGTCTTTAAACTTATTTTTTTATCGACAAGTGTGATGAAAAACATTGTATGCATCACGGTCGGTAAGCGGAATACTAACTCGAGTCATAAAAGACTCTCGTTAGTAATTCCGTACTTACCTCCCTTGATGCACAATGTACTATTTTACCAAATTAGGTAGCGAATACAGTAGGAATAAACCTTATTTCCTACCCAGAATCACGATCTTCTGCGATCCTTAATATGTCATGATTTCTAAATCTACGTTTTAGGATAAAATTAAAATCATAAAATTAATGAAATATTTTCTTTAATTAAAATGTCATAAGAAGTGTTCTGTCTTTCTAAAACGTATGCCACTAGTTGGCGTCACTTAGCGGTAAGATCCCGCTAAGAAACACAATTATCTAGCCTCAAAGAAAAACTAACTAGAAGGTAATTTTTTTTTTACATAATTTTATTAACTCGTACAAATCATTTAAACACGAAATTATAGGCGCTCTGAGAATTTAGACAAGTTTCTGAACCTGACGCCTCTGTGCTGCCGCCCTGGTGAACGACATTTCAGAAAACCCTCATTATAAGGGTCAATCACTTTTTTTATGTCACTCGTTGCCATGGTTACGTTCTCCTGGGTCACCCTTAAATTCACAGTTTAATGGCATTAAAATTGACAAAACTTTGAATTTTTTGACAGTTATGGGGCCCTTCCAAGGTGGGTCACCCACTAATCATGATAGTAGACAAAGTAGGACACTTTCCCCTAGCAAACTATCACACTGTTGTCCCCTGGGTGATGTGACAGAATAACAACATTAAAAAAAGTGATTGACCCATAACATGTTTTATGGAACCTATCATCATCCCTTAAAGCATACCTAACAATTTTCGTATGATGGCTTCTTTATAATTAAGCACTCTACACAAGTATCACATGAGTGTCATTATTAAACTAAACTTAATTTACTTTCTGGTTGACATGACATTGGATGTTTACCAAATGTGGTGGGCACTACGTCAGAATGTAATCACGTATGCGCGTACCCTTGCCTGAAACAACAGCTTAAAAATGTGCGGAGCATATTTTTGAATACTTTTTAGGCCACCAGTCGTCTACCTTTTTGATATTTTTGACCCATAATAGCCTTTTTTAAGTGTCCTGTTGGAAATTAAAAACATCGATTCATTTTCTGAGTTGGCTATAAATACATTTATCGATATCACGATAGGTCTCTTAAGTACAACACTATGCGATACAAATATCGGAATCCCACTATTTATAATTACATTACGAATGCAAATACGAATGGTTAATTCACAAAACTACACACATGTATCCGGCAACAAATATTGAATAAGATTTTCAGTTACTTTTACCTTCATAAGGTTCGAAATCTTAAAATTCAAGTCAAAACTAAATTACCGGTGAAACGTAATGTCTTTATTTTGTTCATTCAGGTAACCCTGGCGGTGTTTACACCCTGGAACCACACAAATCATCACTTTTATCACATTCCGTGCACTTATCGAACAGAAATATACATGAAAAGCTTTATTTTAATCACTTTTACTATTTGCGGTTTAGGTGCACTAGTATACCCAAACAAAGATCGTTGACAGGCATTGCCGGCGTCACCCACAGATAATAATAGACTCGGTCTATAAATTAATATGTCTATGGTGAGTCAGTTTTCTAAAGGTGCATTTAGACCAAACGAGCATTCGCTCAGTCTATCCCTATCCCCTACTTAAAGGTGCATTCAGACCAAACTAGCATTCGCTATTCTATCCCCCACTCTACGAAATCAACGAATCACGTTTTGTGTGAATGCACCTTTATGAACTCAACGAATTTCGACGAATCACGTTTGGTGTAACGAACGAATTTCGCAGAGTAGGGGATAGAATGAGCGAATGCTCGTTTGGTCTAAATGCACATTGACATAAGCACTCTAGATTGCGTTTTAGTTCTCACCTTGGTATAATCGTTTATTGTAGGTAATAGTGGAAACGTTATGTGTTTTTCGTTAACTTTCGTCACGTCACGTTTAAGTGTTTAATGTGTCCACAGAAAAACCAAAATATATTCAAGCGTCAAAATACTTAATACTTGATACATTCAGAAAATTGTGACGAATGTATTAACTACTGTTGCCTGTAATTTCTGTATTTTTTTGTCTTGTGTATGTATAAAACTGTGTAAGGTTACGAGTCCTTGGTTACTCGAAATAAACAATTTTTTTTTATTTTAATTTAATACAATACCCGACACCAAATGTGTTCAGGATCACCCCAAGATTATTCGAATTTCCCGCCAAACTTATAAGTAGAATTTCTGTGGTCAGAGTCTAGTAATTAATCGTAAGTCACAAGTTACAGAGATCAATAATCAATAACTTGCTAGTTAAAGTTATCAATCCGTTCGAGTATATTTGCTTGTAAACATGCGGACATGTTTAGATAACGGTATTTATTGGCAATGCACGCTCGATATGTACCTATATCGGATCTTCTATTTATTATAAATATTATAATCGATAAATTATCTTTACCTATTTCTGAGTTGAAAATTGAAGTAGAGAGAATAATAAATACTTTAATATGTGACTGTATAGTTCGTCAATAAAAAACAATTTTACAATCAGCGTCTCTTTTAGAAGACTTAAAACATTAAACTTAGAGTTCACTTACATTTTTAGTTTAATTTATAGTTATTTAGTAGTACATACCTATTAACGTTAAAATAAGTACCTATATTGGTTATTGGTAATGGTGGCTTATGATGGTCCTGTCCCGTTTTATCCATTTAACGTACTACGCGTCCCATTCGCTCTTGCATACCTCTTACACCAAACGAGCGATGCTCATTCTAGAATGAGCATTCGCTAGAACGTGAGAGCAAAACCGTCAAACGATTAGACGCGGTACCATAATAAGCCTACTGATATACTTACCCAATTTGATTACAGCAAGTATAAGTAATTGCTATTGAATAGTAACGATAAATCACGGCATCTAATCATTTGAGAAAGATTAATAAATAAAAGAAAAAACATACCAATCGCTTCCTTTATTAAATAAAATTGCCAAATAAATACATAAGTTAGAAAGTGAAAAGAAGATAAAATACGGAGTCTTATAACTAATAATTGTCACCCCACCACTCCTCTGTGTAGTCTTGATCGAAGTGTCTCCTGAAAATAAGATACTAAGTTAATAAAATACATTTTAACTAACATAAACCTGGTAAGCAGCTAAAGCCTAGTAATATCTTCAAGTTCAAATATACTTTTAACATTTTTTTTTAATATTTATTTTTAAAACTACAATTTATGTACATAGATGAGATATAACTAATCTACTTAACCTAACCTATATCTAAGATTGGCCCTTGTGGCATTGTACCGAACCGAGGATGCTGGCGGCATTTCCTCGCTGTATCGCAATACTGATGGGTTGTGCGAGGAAGTCGCCAGCTCTTCGGTCTTTAGTTACGTCAACCAGACGTTTCGCGATCTCAGCAAACAATTTGCGTGCGCTGGGGCCCCATGAACCTAAAGTTTCTTTGCCAAACGGTACAAAATCGTACTTTTTGCCGAGACCCTTATATTTATATACTTAAGATACTTAATCCTATATTTACACTCTTTAAAAAACAGTGTTGACTCTCGTAAAACTTAACTCTATCAAAGATTTGGACAATATTTGCAAATTTAGAAAACACTACCTGCAATCGTAAATAATGAAAGGATGATTTTATAATCTTAAAGAATACTTTAACGAAGTCAGTAAGTGAAAATATTAACGTACTTTGTTAGTAAGGAAATATTGTAATAAATAAAAATCTTAATTTTAAATGAATGACATGTGCATAATAATCGTAATTGCCTACTTGTAGCCCTCTTATAAATAGGTATTGCTCTTACAGGGTATCACACGTCACGCTAACTGAGCGTTAGCGATTGGCAAGTTGGCTAAGCATCCGGGGTGCTTAGACAAGTTGCCAATTGCTAACACTTAATCGTCAATAAACGAAAGGCAGCTAACTGTTTTTCTCGCACTAATATGAAAGAGTGACAGAGAGGGAAAACTACGATACGCTACTAAGCGTTAGCGATTGGTAAGTTGGTTAAGCATCTAGGCCTGCTATTCTCTTATTCACACATTCGACGCTGCGATTGTCAACGAGCTCGACGACGAGACAGCCTTTACTTCGACGTAGAGCGCAGCGCTGCGAAAAACGGTATTCACTAACGTAGAATAGTTCGTCGTCGAACTGTAGGCGGTAACTTTCGACGCAGTGTAGTTTCAGCTCACGCCGCATTCGTCGCCGAGCGTTAGTGTCGTTTAAAGTGCATTAGTGAATACCATTTCTAGGCTCGACGCTGCCGCAGCGCTGTTAACAAGGCGGTTTCCTTAGTGAATAACACTGCTGTGATATAGCGCACCTTCTAGCGGGCGGCGTGCCGGGCGATCGGCGGACGGGAGAGCGGCAGCCGGGCTGGCGCCGCGCCACTTCACCGAGCAGCGACAAGCAGGAGCGCGAGAGACGCTGGTTGAAGTTCTACAACACGACACCAATAAATAATATCATGGGATAATAAGCGCAGTGTGAAGAATCCAGGCGCGGATCCAGGGCTTTGTTGAGGGGGGGGGGGGGCACTGACTCAACCTCGTATAATGGATTAATGGCATACGAAGTTGTGTCTGTACAAAATACATTTTATATAGGATAATAGGAGGTTGAGTCATACACCCTGGACCTACGAGGTTGAGTCACAGAACCATTGATTTATCACCACCTCAACCCCTCCTGCGGGTATCGTAAGAGTTGACTAAGGGATTGAAGTATCACTGACGATTATTTGATAAAGGATTGATGATGGGCAGCAGCGTCATCATAGTTGACGGACACATTACTGCGATCGCCAATCCGTTTTCCCAGCGTGGCGATTATGGGTATTTACCTCCTAATGCGTCTATACGCATAGTTAGGCCTACGGACTAATATATGCTGATGATGATAGTGTGAATATTCTCGGTACAACAATTGGACGTAATTTAGCAAAATGGAACCAAACTCTGAAATTTGTTACTCAAATAAATGACTTTTTCATCACACTTGCTGTCTAAGCGCGCCATTGTTTGCGCGCGTAGCGGGAGTAATAGAAAAGTGATATTCCCTAGGGGGAGTAATAGAAATGTCAGTACGTCATTTAATAATATTATGTCTTAAAACTTATTTTTTTGTCGGCAAGTGTGACGAACCTCCCTTGATGCACTATTGTAATAATGTACTATTCCTTTTGACATAAGATTTAAATTGAATTTTTCAGATTTTTGTGGACTGGATCCTTTTCTGTAAACTATATCCAATTGCTGGTCAGTAGATTAATGCGGCATATTTTAACATTTTCTATGATCTCTTAACGTTAACTTAAGCCTACATTGCTACAAGATATGGTCGTTAGTGTCGATACCCCGTTGTCTATCACATTTTTTTTTGCGAAACCTTCCAACGAGCTAAATTAAGGCATATTCATGCTTAAATACATAGAAAACAAGTATGAATAAAGAACAAATGTTTTGTGATAATTACAGAAACATATGTATTATGTCCTCACCGAGATTAGAACCCGGAACTCAAGCAGCGCAGGCCAACTACAGAAGCTATGAACTAGCAGAGCTAGTCAATTCTAATACCTATATTACTCAACTTATTTCTGTTAATTTCAAAGGCTAATTTAGTAACTAAGGAGAAATCCTACCGACTGCGCCATGTTTTATTATCATAAAACAATAGACAAGTTTATAATATTGATTGTACTTGACTAATATTTATTAGCAAATCAAGTATTAATAGTATGCTTGTTCAAAATATCGATAATGCAAAACAAAATACAGATAACACAGATTAAAAGAAAATGCGTTTTGTTCGCTCATAGATCAGTAAAGTGACCCAGTACCAGGATTCAATAGCCTCTCTCCACCGTCCCCAAATGATGGTGTAGGGTCATTTGCAGAAAAAGTATAACTTTTAATGTCACGAAAATATCAGTTTCGTTACATTTCGTTTCATACCTTTAGTATGGGAGTAACTAAACTGAGAAATCTCAATTTACATACTTATTTTCGTGACATTAGGGACAATTTTTTTTGTTTCATACCTGAAAAGTACGCACGATGCCGATTAAAATGATGTATTACAGTCCATGATCGCAAAAAAAATTAAAGGGTACACTTTTTCTGCAAATGACCCTGAAACGACTGACCCACCACCGTTGGATGCGACCGGGCCACAGCTGCAGTAGCGGAAACGCGGGAGCAGCCACACGTACTCCAGGAGGAGTATCGTTTGTATATTCATTCAATGCCAGGATATGTTTGGCACTTGTGAATGACTCACCGGAAGACAGGAACCCCTCATCTCCCGCAAGTCGATCTTGCGGAACACCTCACACAGCAGGAGCTCATGCAGGGTCGGGGTCCGTGGCCCGAAGATCAGCTCGATCATCTCCACTATCTGTAACACAAATAAAAAATCAGAGGATAATCTTACGCAAGTCAGTCTAGATTCGAAGAAACCCAAGCTTATGTCACGAGGGTGATTTGAGGAGTGTTTTAACTGCTTGGGTTATTCATTGTCGTCCCGCGATTATTACCGAAACGTAAGGACGAGTAGTAACAATATTTATTATGCTAGACTTAGTATTATTGGTACTCTTAGGGTCATCTCTCGCGAGGATACTTGCCGGGACGAAAATGACGAATTGAAAACGCCGTAAAAATTGCACATATACACCCACAAGCATGTGATGAATTTACTAGATGTAATAAAAATATTGTGCTTTGCATAGGAGAAAACTAACCTTCTTTACAATGTGATGCAGCGGAAAATGCAGGAGATAACCAAAAATTCGCAAAACCGTTTCTTAAACACACTCCAGGCCTAATCTGTTTACGGAGTGGGAAATGCGTTACGTTTTCCCCCTGGCTTGGGGAGCCATTTGGGGGATATGTGAACTCAGCAAGTAAACGATAAGCGATGAGTAATAAATAAATAAATATCTTGGGACATCTTACAAATCAACCTAGTCCCACGGTAAGCTCAATTAAGGCTTGTGTTGTGGGTACCAGGCCCCTATACCACAAAACTTTACAAGCGTACAATTCTACAAAATTGTCAACTTTCCCATACAAAAAGTTGACAATTTTGTAGAATTGTACGCTTGTAAAGTTTTGTGGTATAGGGCACAGGCGACGATATGTATAATAAATAGATACGTGTAGATACTTAGATACATACACAGCCATGACCAAAGAACAAACATTTGTGATAAATAAATACACAAAGAATGCCCTCGCCGAGATTCGAACCCGGAACCTCCAGCTTCCTAGGCAGGGTCACTACCATCTAGGCTACAGAGGCTGACAAAAAAATAATAAAAAATAAATGTATGAGAATGACAGATTCGTACGAAAAGTCACGCCACCATTTCCTTACATTATTATGTAGGTGTATGATGGTCCCGTGTTTTATCTAACAAGTAAACAATTGCGAAAGTGAAGTGTAGCACGAGAAACGGCAAACGCGTGACCATCATAAGCCACATGGTCCCGTGACTTATCGTTTATCGTATACAGTGCATTCATCCTTACTTGTCTTATCATGTAAACAAACAAAAAGGCAAAGATGATCAAAGACAATCACTAGTGATTAGAAATGTCAGTGATAATTTCACTATTTACGTAGACATAGGATTATCGATTTTGCGTCGTCTGTCAGGAAGAGAATTAATTAGTACAATATTATATCAAAAACATATTGAAATCAACTACAACAATTTTGGTAAATTACTGCAATTTATTTTAATTGATTTTTTCCCAAGTTGTACTTCAAGTATTAATATCGATATATTAAAATGCCAACATTACGGTACATAGAAAATCTAGACATAGCAATGTCAGATGTCATGAGGGTTATCCGACCGTAACAACGTTTATTGACGAAAATCTTTACAGAAATGATATTTTTCAGTGCTTTTCTGAGTGATTATAATACTTTGCGAGTTTTTTAAAGTATGCAACAACATTTGACGTGATGATTATTGTATAATTGCAGAGAAAAGTGAGATAATGTTTTCAAAAAGTGTTTGTTTACATGATAAGACAAGTAAGGATGAATGCACTTTACGATTGCAGAATGTCATTTTGGCTAGGCCTGCTGGAGTTATTACTAAAAGCTCACGTGAGGGTAGTTTGGCAACAAATCCGGCAGTAGAGAGAGATCAAGGTCGGCGCCTGCACACATCTCGTACAGGACACGGCCGAAACTGAGTGCCTCGACGTGTTCGGCGGGCGCTGGGATGCGAGGCGGCGCGCCGATCATTGTGTTCTCTAAGGCACATATCCTGAGGAAAATTTATCAATGATAAATTAAGGTAAAAGGGAAACTGATTATCTACGATTTGCCTGGTATAATTCTACCAACAATGCCTTATTGTTCACACGATTTTGACGAGTTAGCAATCGATTTTTAATTCTTTAAAGCATTTTTATATCGCAAACATTTTTTTAAAATGTATCATTCGACTTATTAAACAGTGAAATTATAATGTTAATATAAAACATATAATATGCATAATCAAAGATACAATATTTGCCCTACATTGCTGTCAATGGGCGATGCCCAAAAGGGTGGCCGTATTTCTTCGCTGAACACTGAAAAGCTATACTTTGTGCAAAATATTGACCAGAAACCTCTATTAAGCGCGCCCACAGATCTTTGCATGATCGAGTTCTTTTTATATTGAAATTACTATGAATTCGACTAAGCCCCACGTTGGGCGCCATTACCAGCATTGTCCACAAAATATCGAAATTTACAAGTTATTTTACGATAGACACTAGTCATGGTATATGCAAATAAAAAAACCGGCCAAGAGCATGTCGGGCCATGCTCAGTGTAGGGTTCCGTAGTTATTCAAAAACGGCTAGGCCGATTAGAACGGAACGAACTTAAAAATGATAAATACTTGGATGAAACCTTCATTCATAGAGAGTATTCGAAAGCTGTTGCTGTTGGTGCTTTAGTTGGCAGGCACCAGTGATGGCCGCTTCAATGTTATTACTACACCCAGACGGTTGTATTATGCAAAACAAATCTCTGCTCTATAAGAATGAAGACAGTAAGAATATATTTTTCACCACCCCAACTCTTCCCGCGGGTATCGTAAGAGTCGACTAAGACACTGAAGTTATTTGATAGAAGATTGATGATGGGCAGCAGCGTAACACATTACTGCAATCGCCAATCCGCTTGTCCAGCTTGGCGATTATGGACATTTACCTCCTAACGCGTCTACTATACGAATAGTTAATAGGAGAGGCGTCGTCTAGCAGTTGACTGGGGTAGACTGATAATGATAAGAATGAATAAATGTACAGCATTGAGGTCTTGCATATTCTGGCTCAACTCACCTGGCTACGCCATTCTGAATCATCACATTCCCTGAATGCAGGTGCCGAAAGGGCGGGAATCCCTTCTCTCGAAGAAAGGTTAGACCCTCAAGTATCTGCCGACCGAAGCGAGCTACCTGCCATGCTGGGAGACCGGTTCCGATAGAGTCGTATTTGCGGCTATATTCCTCATTCCAGGTGCTCTGGAAACAGATTCTTAATGAGAGAACATTAGTTCACAAATGTAGGAAAAAAAATTTGGTATTATATTCTCGCTCCACCAGTGGTTTCTAGTTCGATTATACAAAAAAATGTTTTATTTTACAAAAGATTAGCTTTAAAGTCTATTCATCCTTAGTTGTTTTATCTAGTAAACAACTTTCTAACCTAAAAGTACAAGTTTTCTGATGTAAACGGCCATATTTGCCTATACCAAAATACCCGAGGCCGTATTTGTGCAGTCCGTCCGTAGTGATTAGTAAATTGCTTAATTTTTAATCAAGGAAACAGCAGTTTACAACGGAAAACGTGTATTTTTAGGTTAGAAAGTTGTTTACTAGATAAGACAATTAAGGATGAATGGACCTTATTACCTCATTATAGCACCGGAATGCGATCTGTTTGCATGGCGATGGACGGCTGTCAGAACGGAATGTCTACGGTTCTGCTAGATGATGGATGCTAGGCCATCTAGTGTGTACAGCTAAAGTGTCAATTTTATTTGTATTATGTATTAATTATTGTGATTGTTCTAATTTTCGTTTCATGACATATTGGCTTAGCTGTAAGGTCATGTAAGCAAATTTATGAAAATAAAATAAAATAAAATAAAATAGCAACCTCTAAATGCAGTTATATTTTGCTGAAATTTTGCAGAGATGACTTTTCATTTCATTTCATTTAATTAATTGCTTGTGTGTACATCAGGTCTTATTACTAAATAATGTTTCAACACAACCCTGTAAAGGGCACTGCAATTCACTTACAAATATAAGTATAATAGTTACCATGCATTTACAAAATATATAACATAATAACACTTTTTAACCACTTAATTACATTGCAATATTATAATTATTATTTGTCCAATTATCGTCTATTAAATATAAAATAAATAAAAGAAAAAAAATAAAACATTACATTTACAGGCCAGAAAGGAAAGATAGAGAGATGTATTTTTTATAATATAATTTGTGTAATTTTAGTTCTTATTCTTTAGGTATTCGTCAACTGTGTAGTAGGCTTTTTCTGCGAGATACTGTTTCAAGACTGTTAGAAATTTATTTAGATTTTGTTCGTTTTTTATGTGGTCTGGCAGATTATTATAGATCTTTATCGACGAGGGATAAGGTCCGTTTTTATGTAATGCTAACTTTGATGTTACTTGTATAAGATTATTATTACGACGGGATTCAAAGCGACGGGGCACATCTCCGGTTCTAGTGTACAGTTCAGGATGATCTTTAATAAATTTACACGATTCTAGGATATATATGCAAGGCAACGTAAGGATACTAAGGTTTCTAAAATGCATTTGGCAGCCCGCTGGACGTCTGATGTTTGACAGTATCCTGACGCATTCCTTCTGCAGGATAAATAGCTCCGATGCATCGGTGCTATTCCCCCATAGGATCACACCGTAGCTAAGCCACGCGTGTGCAAAAGCGTAATACGCCGATAATGCGGTTTGTAAATTGGTTGTTTTTTTCAGTTGTCTGAAAGCAAAAATGAATTGGCTAAGTTTTGTTTTTATTTTTTGTACATGGTCTTTCCAGTTTATGTGAGTATCAATATTTATGCCAAGGAGTGGAAAAGATGAAACACATTCTAATTTGATTCCATCATAAGTAATGTTTATATCAAGTTCTGTTTTCTGATGAGGCCTGAATTGCATTAATTTAGTCTTAGTGAAATTAATTTCTAGATTATGATCGCTTAACCAGTCTATAATTTTTGAGATAATTACGTAAATGTTTTCATCAAGTTTCGCAACACTTTCACTCGAAAGTAGAAGGGAGAAATCATCCGCGAACATGACACATTTTTCGTTTATGGATTTAGGGAGGTCATTAATATAAATTATAAATAGTAAGCATCCGATGACACTTCCCTGGGGTATTGAGTCTACTACAGGTTGAACATCTGATCTGATAATCGTCATCTCTCTTGTGCTTTCACTTGCATACAAAATGTCTACGCATTGCTTCCGGTTATTTAAATAAGATTGAAACCATTTGTAACTTATTCCACGCACCCCAATACCATATAATTTATCGAGTAGTATATCATATTTTACCTTTTCATACTTTAAAGTCTAAACGAATAGAAAACACCTGGTGGACCACAAGATCTAAACTCGATGGAGCACTTGGTAAGCAGGGGTATCTGATGAGGGGCATCTGACCAGGGAAAATATTCCTTACCTTGTAAATGAGGTCCTTGAGACTGCCTCTGGCATTAAAAGGCATTACAGTGAGTGCATGTCCACTGAAAGCTTCTAGGTCCAACACAGGGTAGATGTAGGGGTGATGAACGGAGCGGAACAACTCCTGGATCAGGGCTCGGGAGCGTTCGCTGAACTCGATGGGGCACTTGCTTGGCAGAGGCATCTGGGGAAGATGAGAATGGCTACAATGATCTCTTTAATGCGATTCAGTTTAGGTTCTGCTTGTCAGTTTTTGACAGTTATTGGACAGTTATGGAACTGACACACCTAACTTTATAAACGCGCTTATAGCTAAGATGTCAATCGCTAACGCTCAATTGTGAATCGTGAACAAAAAGCAATTGACTGTCTTTGTCGCACTAACAAGGAAGAGTGACAGAGAGAAATACACTACTGATAGTTAGCGATTGATAACTTGGCTATGTACTCAGGAAACGTAAGAATATATGAGATGTATCATACGGCCAATCTGACGAAAAATTTCCTCCTCAATTAATTTCCCAATCAACAACATACTTGTTTCTCTTTGGTTCAGTTGGCAACAAACGTTTGTCAAATTCACGTTTTACATTAGGCTAAATCAGCATTTAAAATTAAGAGACAAAGATATCTGAAAATGCACTTAAGCCAAACTTCGAATGTAGCGTATTTTTTAATAGGCACTTACGCTACTTAATGAATAACAAATCGAATTAAACCTTTTCTAGGTTTGCTTAGGTCCCAGTCCAGGCCAATATAATAGCAATAGTGCTTTCACGGCATGCGCCATAACTTTAGGCGTAGTTGGTACGGTAGGCCCAATAGCACAAGGCCCATTTATGTGTTCTTAGAGTTTCTTACCAATGATAGAAGACGGTCAGTCTTGATAGAGTTATCGTGAACAGCAAACCAGTATTTATTACGCCGGGAGCCAATCGTACTCAACTGCGATATCAGATCATACCTGAAAATAGAAGCTGTTGTAACCTTTTGACTTATTTCTTATCACTGAACTATCACGCACACGCCTACCATTCAACATTGACCCTGTACGTTTGATCGTACTCAAATTTTAATATCTTAAAACAAATAATATTATGAAGTTTTGTTTGATACTGGCGCCATATCTTTGCCATAACGGTGCTCTTATAGCACGGGTTAGTAAAGGTTAATTATATGATATTCCATTTCCTTCACCGTAGATAATTAATAAATAACAAGTCCAAAGAGGCGTATTATTGTTTACCTTGAACTCTGTGCTAAATAGTCCGTGCAAATTGCGAATGCTGCCGGATTTTCCATGGATCTCTCGCCAACTCTAAAAATTTAAAATGTTATTATAGGAAGTCTCACGAAGTTGAATAGGTTACAAGTCAATTGATGCAGATTAAACATATAAGAACGTTACACTGAAGAAACTAGGGGCCCCTTTCTCGAAAGCTATTAACTTGCAATACAAGTGAAATTCTCTTTTTGACACCCTAAGTTAGATAAGGACTTCCGCTTGTATTACAAGTTACAAAATTTGGTGAAATAGGCCGCTGATCATCCCAGTTTCCACTACATATAATATAATACATATATGATTTGTGAATGATATAACCGCACAGCCGCGTGGAGACAACATAAAGATATATTTATCACCACCCCAACTACGAGTCGACTAAGGATAGAAGGACTATACCATATAGAAAGCAAGCATAGCAAGAGTGAACAGGATAATAGGAACGGTCAAACTGAGCAACTTTCAGTATGGAGACAACCATTAAATCGCAAAAAAATACTCACAGTTATGAGTTGATTGAGCTCAAATAGTTATCAATCACCTTTTAAGTGAGTTAATTGACTCAATCTCAATTAGGTGATTTTTTCGCGTGTTCATTATTGTCTCCATAGTGAAAGTTGCTCAGTATGACCGTCCATGGCCTCCATAATATCCTGTCTGTTCACTCCTGCTCCACAACCCAGATGTCACCCTGTACAAAGACTGATGACGAGCAGCGTCATTATAGTGGACACACTACTGCGATCAACAATCCGCTTGCACAGCGTGGCGAATATTTTAGTACCTCCTAAAACGCGTAGTTAACAGTATGCTTAGCACATGATTGACGCGACAGTATCTCGCCGCGAGATGTTCTATCCGTTTCGCTTTTGTTAATGTGAAGGACGGGAGATCTATCTCGCGGCGACATACTGTCGCACCAATCATGTGCTAAGCCTACAGGAGAGGCATACGTCCAGCACTAGACTGAGGCCATGATGTGACTGTGTGTTATGAGGACTACTTACTTCGGGGAGGAAGGTGGCTCCGACGTGGACGGCGAGGACTTGCCGGAGCCGGTTCCTATCAGGGACTTGTTGAAGAGCAGTTTGGCTAGCGAGTCGATCTTCTGCGCCACGAGAGGAGCCTTCTCGGAGTTCTCTTCTGCATAAATTATATTATCTATGATTTCGTCCGCTGATAAGCAAAACACGCTATAAAAACTGTCATTACTCTTAGTAACCTCTTATGTTAGTATTAAATCAGAACTGAGATACAAGCTTTGTTTCAAGTAGCCATTTGTTACTTAGTGAGTTTTGCTTGTCAACCAACGATTTATACATAAGTAGTGCATAAGTAGTGGACTTGAAACACATTAAAAATATCGAAATAATTTTGTAGAACTGATTTATTTTGCTCAATAAAAAATGTTGGTCTTAAATTTGAAGAAATGTAATATTACAACAATTTGATTAGATCAACAAAAAAATGTAGATGGCAGCAACATCTCTCACGCTATACCAGAATCTCGAAAGGGATTCGGATAGGAGGTGAATATATCCGAAAAATTCGACCGGTGGCAATATATTGATTTAAACTTTCACTATTATCACTCATATTTTAAACACAAATGGGTCTTAATCGCATAAACTAAGAACCCGCAGCTCGAAGATGTTGATACATTCTCACGCGTCTGCCTGCGACCACGGGTGTAACGTCATGCTCGAAACGTCAGGATATAATTAAATGTAAGTTTAAGCGATTAAGACCCGTTTGTCGTTAAAAATATAAGCTGGAAATGCTGGAATGGCTGAGTGGTTTAGGCATCCGCCGCCAAAGCTGAAGATGTTTGAGCTAAAAGTGCGCGTTATTTACTTACTACGACGATACAAGATTCGCTTACTTAGATACGCAAGTTTCTTTTATTATAATGGCTCGATAGCCAACCAGCCATTTTTTTTTGTATTTCTTTGTATGTTTGAGAAAAGCACTATACATGTCTCGGCGTGAAAACGGATTCCCGGCCTCGTTACCTATCCTATATACCAACTTGGCCGGAAATCCTCATTTTCTCAGCCTCTGATGTAATGTACTATTTTTACATCTTCAAAAACTTTTCTTAGTCAATGTATGCAAGGCTTCCTGGAACATAATAAAAAAAACATGTGGTCGCACATCGAAACCTTCTCAAATAAATAAAATTACACAGGATAACATCACGCATTGTGACCCATTAGAAATCGCGAAACAGTTTAACCAATACCTAATTAATTTGACAAATAAAAATATTAATCACACATCCAAGGCAACATCTTCAATTAACAATAATATGCACACAATATTTTTCTTACCTGCCGACCATTATGATATTTTTAAGGCAATAAAGAATCTTAAAGACACAAGTTCTACGGGTTATGACGGTGTAAATTCAAAAATTTTAAAGTTAACTGCTAGTTTTATCTCTTTACCTTTATATCATATTATAAACCTGTCCTATACAGAAGGAGTATTCCCGGATAGACTTAAAATATCGGTGGTGAAACCGATTTTTAAAAAAGGAAATAAAGCTGATATGGCAAACTATCGTCCGATTACTCTTATCCCTGTTTTATCTAAAGTTTTTGAGCGACTAGTGCACAGGAAAATTGTTGAATTCCTGTCTAAAAATAAAATAATAGTACCCAATCAGTATGGCTTTCAGAAAAACAAATCTACAACGCATGCTTGTTTTGACCTAGTAAGAAATATCACTCAAAGTTTAAATGAAAGATCAGCTGTGGCGGCGCTGCTGCTCGATATGAGCAAGGCATTTGACTTCGTCTGCCATGAAACCTTACTATCAAAGCTATATAAATACGGTATAAGAGGGCAAGCATACTTTTGGCTAGAAAGCTATCTCAACGGGCGGCAACAATGTGTATACCAGTAATTGGAGTTCGAGGCCAACGAAACTACGACAGATGCGTTATTGTAAAGTCTGTCAAAGTCTCTTATGTCATTGTCAAATAAAGTTTTCAGGTTTCCACAACCTTTTTGTTATTTAATTAATTTATTTAAAATAATTCCTAATAAAAACATTATATACCTCTGTAATGTTTTTACGCCTTTCTGTTTAATATGGCTGTCACAACTAGGATTTTCTTAAAAACACGTAAATACCTAAAAACTATTATTTTCTCTTAACTAACATTGATATGACAACATTTTCTTGTAAAGAACTTAAAATTACCAGTGAACTCAAACTTTTTCAAAGCTGGTCCCATAGTAAAACTTGGCTGTAATCATGAGTAGATCCAGAAAATATTTTTTTTGTGTCATTGTGTTTTTGTGAAATTTGTAGGTCAAAGGAATTTTACGAATACAAAATGTGAACATAAAGCACGCTACAATGAATTATTCTGCAATTTTCTAAACGTATGCAGAAATAGGGTTTTAATTTATGTGTAGTTAAATTGCTGTACCAAATGTTATTAACACCTGAGGTGATACCAGCGAAATACCAACTTTGTTACTAAAAATTGCGGATAGTTCCGTTTTTATTAAAATATCTTATATTTACGTGAAAATAAGTAAATAATATTGTTTCTATAAATTAAAGAATTAAAATTACCAATAAATAAGATATCTCAACGTCTGTTTTTAGAAAATAAGGATTTACTGTTGTATGAACATTTCATTGTTGTGGCAATATTTTTGTAGATTCTTTGGCCTCGAACTCCAATTAGTGGTTTAGAAGTAACAAAAATAGTTAACAACCGCAAGGAAATACATAACTCACCATTTATGATAAACAAATGCGGCGTGCCACAAGGCAGTATACTGGGGCCGATTTTGTTTTTACTCTATATTACCGATTTACCTGGTACCACACAAAATGACTGTATACTGTTCGCAGACGACACAACTTTTATAATTAAAGAAAACAATTATGGTTCTCTTATAAATAATATTACATGTACTCTAACAAAGGTAACAGATTGGTTAGAAAATAATAACCTCAAAGTCAACCTAACAAAAACGGAACTAGTTAAATTTCAGACCTATAATAGCAAATCAGTCAGGTTGTCTGCCGACTTTCATGGTGTACAAATTAAGGAAACTGAGAGTGCAGTTTTCTTAGGAATTTGGATAGACAAATTTTGTAATTGGAAAGCCCATATTAATATCCTTTGTAATAAGTTAGACCGATTTAATTACATTCTTTATCGTTTGCGATCTACCGTCTCTGAGGCGGCGGCAACGGCAGCCTATCATGGCTACATTGCGTCGCAAATCCGTTACGGTTTAATAATATGGGGCAACTCTACAGATGCCGATAAAGTCTTCTTAGCCCAAAGAAAGTGCTTAAGATCTCTGTGTGGGGCCATGTATCTAGATAGTTGTAAGCCATTATTCAAAAAGAAAAAGATCCTACCCTTGCCTTCTTTATACGTATTAGAGATATGTAAATTTGTGAAAAAGAATATAGAATTGTTTAAAATGACAGGTAAGGACAAACGTTATAAATACAACTTAGAAATATCGACACGTCAAAGGCTAAAACTATTCCAAAAGACCGTTTGGCCGTGTGGTGACGGCAGAAAGAATACATTTGTCACCACCCCAACTCCTCCTGCGGGTGTCGTAAGAGTCGACTAAGGGATTGAAGTGTCACTGACCATATTTGATTAAAGATTGATGATGGGCAGCAGCGTCATCATAGTGGACACATTACTGCGATCGCCAATCCGCTTGCCCAGCGTGGCGATTATGGGCATTTACCTCCTAATGCGTCTATACGCATAGTTAATAGGAGAGGCCTACGTCCAGCAGTGGACTATCATAGGCTGATGATGATGATGATGATGATTCCAAAAGAACTCCTACTGTATGGCCATCAAACTATACAATATGCTGCCTGTAAAAATAAAAGAACTTGAAGGAAAAGAATTCAGTAGGAAACTCTTTTGCATCCTAATGGACCATTGTTTCTATTCCATTAACGATATTATACGACATTTTAAATTTCATTTTTGACACTCTTAAATTATATTATGGTAATTGATAGACTAATTGTTAATTGATAGTTTTGTATTGTAATTATGTTTTTTGTTATAATGTATAAATTTGTAATTTTATCATAATGAATATTTGAACGCCGAAATTATGGCCAAACAAGTAAAGAAATGCATATGTACATATTGACATCTTATATCACTCATGTTTTTATCAAATAAATTATCTTATCTTATCTTATCTTAGTGACTATAATTAGTGTCTCACCCTCGCTCTCCTCTCTGTCAGTGGACACGGACCGGATCCGGAAGGCGTCCCTCCTGTTGGCAGCCGCTATGGACTCGGGGTTCAGCTCGGCTGCCGACTGCGCCCTTCGGCACGCTCCACGACGTTTCTTCTTCCTATGTATATTTTTTTCAAATTCAATGGTATTCACGATAAACACATAATTACACATACTTTCTACAATAAGATAAAATAAAATAGTACATTACGACACAAGTGCGAAAAACATAAAATTCAAAACGAGTGGCGACTGGCGATGTTTTAAAACACGATTTTTAAATCGACACGAGTTACGAATTTCGTTTTAGCACGTGTCTTGTACGACGTTCTTTAGTGCAGATGGCCCTCCGAAGTTTTGGACCTGACGCACTTCTCGCACTAGAGCCTAAAAAAGCCACCATCTGTACTAAAATAAAATTTTAAATAGGTATATCAGAGAATCTGCAGGGGTATGGGTACTGCTATTTCGCCGTAATATTTTTCGCCTAATTTTACTTCCCAACCAACTTATGGCAGATTATTTACTAGGCATACCAACATTTACCAACTTTCGTATGGCCAAACTTTCATTTGGCAACTTACTAGGTTGGGTTGGAACCTGATATGATAATATACGAAAGACGCGTCTGCGTAGCGTTGGTTTGCCATGTGATGAACCTGCTAAATGAAACTATAGGAATAATAGTTTGGGAAGTGATAATATGCCATATAATTTTCGGCCACATATCCGTAAATTCTTCCCCATATTACTACCGGTAAATTGGCATTATTCGCTATAGTAGGTTGAGTAACGCACCGGGTGGATTACACAGCGTTTCGACCGCCGTCATAAACATTTCCCAATTATTGCGGTACGCCTTGTGGATTCAAATATGTTTGTTGTATACTATGTAGAGCTTCGCAAGTCTTACTAAACAGCCGAAAATGTCAGTTGAATGTACAAGGACATGTTCTGCGGCCGTTGATGACAGGGATTGAATTGAAACGCCGTGAAATCCAGCCACCCACGAAATCAAGTTTATGCTAATGGCGTTCACGTCGCGTGGTGACACAACAAAATCTGTAGAACCGACCACCGACAGATGTGGGACATGGTCTCAGATGTCTTATTCACCATGGCGGTGAAGCCTGTGCAATTCTCAAAAGTTTGTCCCAAAATGTTTGGAAAACGTGGTAAATCTTGGTCAGCATCTTTGACTGTCCCAGCCAGCCAATTTTTATCAAGACGTGATCCAAATGTACAAATTTTTTGACGAATGCTCGCCAGGGGGCTACCACGTTTAACTAATGCGATTCAGTTGAGGACCTAAACTGAATCTCGATCTGTTAGTTCAAAAGAATAACCGTGAAAAACTGACAAGCCAAACCTAAACTGAATCGTATTTAAGAGCTCACGATACCCCCCTGGTATCAGCTCCATACGAGCAATAATTATTTCCGTGTGAGCTGTGTGGTTATTATAGGTGGGCATTTCTCCGAGCGTTTCAACCGCCGTGACTTGGGTGGCAACATTATTACCCAATTTCCGTGGGTATCTCATCAATTTTTTAGCTATCTTAGTAGTTGTCAACTACGTCTACCAATATATCCAAAAGTTCTTGCACCTCTCACGGGATTCGTGTGATAAGGCTGCCACCGAAGTCACGGCGGTGAAACGCTCGGAGGAATGCCCAGGTACTATGGAAAAGGGATAAAGGACTTTTCCACCTACCTGTAACTGGTCCTCGGCCGCTCCTGGTAAAACCGGTCATGTCCCGTGTACTCCGGCTCCTTCTCCTTCTCCCCATTATTCGCCTGCTGCATGTGCTTGTACAAGTTAAACATCTTGAATTTTCGATGGAAAAACTCCTTCAACTTGCAAATCAGTTTCATTAAAACTGTTAGAACACTGTCACATTTCGATGGTTACTCGTAAACTTGTAATTCCAACTATTATAAATGGCTTTTTAAAATGTATTATTGATTAACTCGGTATGTAAAGCAGGTATTCTGTGCACCGCTGTGGAGTGAACTGTGTCAGTGGTGACTAATTGAAGACCTATAAGAGCGGCTTTGGCTGAGCTATTGAACATCTACGTAGTAATGACCGAGGAATTAATGCTTAACGCTGGAAGCGCATAATGAACAATCAAATAAAGGACTAAATAGCGGTATGTATAAACAACGAGTTTACCGAGACGTTTCATTTACAATGAAACCTTCTAGTTTGAAATGGTAAAGCGTATGATAAAACTCTGAAGTGTCATCGTCCATGGGTAATTGTTATCAAGCGCTCCTCATTCTAGCTCATCATCAGATGCCATAAAAAGTATCAAATATTCCTTCAATATGGTTATTTTGCATACTTACCTTACCTACATAACTGACGTTAAAAATTTCTGGCATAAATCCCGTTACCAAATAGAGCGTTGTTTTCGGATTATTAAAAAAAACAGCTCTAAACCACTGTGAATTACCAAAACCAATGTGATGTCATCGGAGAAATATCAATTCAAATAGATGGAAGAGAAGTGACAGTGATAATGGTAATAATTATTTATAATTAAAACTAGAAAAAACTTAAAAAACACAAGATTTTCATAAATACCCGAAAAAAATATTAGATTTGTTCAGACATTTTCAACGCCATACATAACGCATATCCTTCACCCCCATTAATCTACCAAAACGCTACGCTACGCTACGCTTTGCGGCGTAGCGCTACGAAAGTTACGAAGTTATTCGTAACAATAACAATATTTGATTTCTTGATCACTTAAGATTTTTGAGAGTCGTAGTTGGCATATAGGTAGCAGATTTGTTGGAGCCTCACACGTGGTAGTATCGTGAATCTAGTCGTAATTTTACTATATATGTACCTACCTGAGAGCCAAAATCGCCCAAGTACAAAAAAATATAACACCATTTTACTGGCATACTGGCATTACTGGCATAGATAGAGGCAATCCATCTAAGTCCTCAGGCTAGGCAGCGCATAGGCGATTTTTTGATCACTATGTCCATATATGGGCCTCAGTTCCTGCTTTCCATCAGGTGGGCTGAGAGCTAAGTTGTCTACCTTCGTCACATAAAAAAAACAATCAAAGAGCCTGTTCAAACGTACAATCCACTAAGTCTGCGTGAACACCATTCGATGCTGTTTGATGTACGTACCCCGAGTAATCCGATTCTCTAAATACCTACCCGGTGAATGTAGGTGACGGAAATTAGTGTCGATCGCGCTTTTGTATTTAATTACAATTTTATAACTTGATTTTATAACATTTTCATTGGCGAAAATCTAATTTGAATTTAATCTGAGGGCTACCAAAATGAGAATCGGATTTTTTTAAGGACTAACGATAGGCAGCAGCGTCATCATATCATCAAGGAGCGGAATTATCATAGCGAAAATTTAACTGTCAAAGGGATTGACTAAACTATTTTATCGACTTATCCATGTTACGAAATAGCCCATAAAAGATTTTTCTATACATTTCATTTGAGGAGGTCAATAAGTAACTTACATTTCGATATTAAAATAAATCATATCAGGCGTAAACACTTTTATATTGATCGCATGTGCTCACAAACTCTATCACTTATGAAAACTTAAGTTGCTGTCTTGATTTATTTTAATATCGAAATTCAAGTTAAATCTAAGAGGTCTAATGTTACAGAATAATCTTTTACCCCCTTATTCATAAACGTTTGTTAACTTAACAAGCCGCTGATAAGTAATTGTTTGTCCCTTTTGCTCTTATGGACAAATTGTTAAGACCGAAAGGGACAAACAATTATTAGCGGCTTGTTAGTTAACAACCGTTTATGAATAAGGGGGTTAGTATGTACTGTAGGAAAATGACCGTGAACCGTTAAAGGTTTAACTCGTTCACAAATCCAAAATACATTATGAACCTTACGCTTTTGCTAGCCATCACCATAAATGGGACACGGACAGAATGTCTAACTCTAAGCAAATAGGGCAGAATTTTCTTTTCATTTGTATTTAGGATCCCAACAGATCTGGAGATGCGCATACTCGTAACAATACCGAAAATACAAATAATTGGTACTTAATCTTATACGCTTTTATTTAATACTGTTGCGTTGGTTACACGATATTTCAAGCATTTCAATAACCACAATTTATAAATAAATTATGTTAAGGTGGATAGACCAAACGAGCGAATGCTTATTCTATCCCCCATTCTACGAAATCAACGAATTTTGACGAGTCACGTTTGTGTAACGAACAAATTTCGTAGAGTTGAAGATAGAATGATCATTCGCTCGTTTGGTCTAAAACCACCTTTACGAAACAATAAAGCAACACAAACGAAAAAATATATGAAGAGGTGAAAACGTTTTAAAATGATCATATAGGTACTGTCCGAAAATCAGTAATAAAATTATCGTCTAAGGTGCTTTTCCCTTATCTTATCCCTTTATTTATATAGTTACGTAGAGCTCTAAGAGACAGTGAGCTGGGCTAGAAGAGCAAAGCATCTTATCGACCATGTCAGAGCAGCGTAGGTATACAATCACCTCACCAGCCAGAACGTGACGGCGACACTAATAAATGATGAACAAGGACCAATCAAAAGCATACTACCAGTGATCAAACCACAATTTAATTTTGAATACGAAAATACTTAGCGAGTGGACATCATATCAAGCAAATTCGCTTATCAAGCGCGACCATATTTATCTACATAATATTGCCATAACTCAAACAATTTTGCCCCCAAACTTATCTAGTTCAGATAACTTATCTTTCACAACCGTGCCCCCAAGATTATCAAGTCTTAGGATTCACCGTAGCAGTTTAAATTTCAGTAGGAAGGACAACGTAACTTTAAACACGTACGGCCTAGGTGGCAAAATGTCTGTAATCATAAAAATCTTACTCCTATGGCATGAACATATGTGTCCAAAATAGCCTTCCTATGCCATTTCGTAGTTTGTTTATTGGGATCGCCGTCATCGTAATCAATGTGTAGGTCTACATAAGGTTTACGGTCACATCGTGTCGCTAGCAAAGAAGTTTCACGAGATAATTTCGACCAGAATTAATATCAGCACTGAATAAAACAGTACCGGGGGCCATCGTGTTAACAGGTGCCCTGAATTCCATAAGAACTAGACTAAACACAAACGGGTCTTAATCGCGTAAACTTACTTTTAATATTATCCTGACGTTTCAGGCCTGACGTTACATCATCCGTAGTCGCAGGCAGACTCGCACGATGATCCGTTTGTCGTTAAAATACGAGTGATAATCGTGAAAATTTAAATCAATGTATAACTAGACATGTTTCCAAGGATTCTCAGGGTCTATTCTTAGGATGCATGGTAGCTTCTTGAAAGTCGCAGTAGTTTTCCACCAGCTCATCCAAGACGACGTAGGAGATGACGGTGTGGATGAACTGGCGGATGTAGTACGGGATGAAGCCCTTCCAGAGGTAGCGGACGCCTTTGGAGAGTCGGATGCTGTGGAAGATGTCCCGCATGCTGCGGTGGCGCTCTTGGTATGATTGGTATCTGGTGGAAAGTATTTTGGCTTACAATGTTATTATCTACAATAGGCTCCTCGTTGTCGATGGCCAGACTCTAGTTATTATACTGGCTGGCCAAAAATAAGTACGTTGCCAGGTGTTTTGGCACGAGTATAAGCTCCATGGGGGTTTTTTTAGTTCAAGTTTCAGAAGGCGTGGTAGTATGTAGTAAATAGTATTTAGTAGTAGGACCACAGAATATATAAACTAGTAGGACCTAGTAGATACAATTTACTGTTAAGATGCCGTGACAATGAATAAGTTAGTAATTAGGTAAATAGTTTGTAATTAGTTAAGTTTACATATTATCATGGCATCTATCTATGTCATCATCATCATCATCATCATCAGCCTATGATAGTCCACTGCTGGACGTAGGCCTCTCCTATTAACTATGCGTATAGACGCATTAGGAGGTAAATGCCCATAATCGCCACGCTGGGCAAGCGGAGCCTATCTATGTATTTTTATGAAATTTCAAAATTTTAACGGCCCTTCTGAAACCAGTGGCGTAACTATACCATCTGGGGCCTGTGGCAAATTATTTGAATGGGGCCCTATTAGTAAAAATCGTCACATTGTACTCAGTTTAATTTTAAATTTAAATTCAATGTATTAACACTAACACCTGTACCTGGTAATGTTTAATGCAAATAAAGTTATCTTATCTTCACTGCCTCTTCGGCCGGGGCCCTCTTGGGTCGGGGGCCCGTGACATTTTGCCAGCCCTGCCACCCTATTGTTACAAATTCAAATTAATTTTATTTCGACCACGCCACTACGCCACTGTCTGAAACTTACAAAAATCTGCCAGGGGAGGCCGATTCTGAGTCCCAAAACTTCACTAGCAACGGGGATGCACTTCTTGACGAGATTTTGATGGGATTTTGACGGGAGCGGTGGCCAGGGGGGGAAAAGAAAGGTGCAGGGGTGCTCTCCATAACGTATGTTTTTGTCAAGTTATAGTTGCTACTTGTTATTTTAACATTGTTTTAGGGTTCCAATTGTTTGAGTCTACCTCGAACATTCGTTCTGAAACGTCATATTATAGATGTGACGATACCTGGTCTTCACGTTGTCGACGGGTAGCGACAGAACAGCGGAGCAGAAGCTGGAAAACAAGGCGGTGTACAGGTGCAGTTTTATCCCCGCCTCGATGATGTCACCCTTGGTGAACGCCTTTCTGATCTGTTAAAAATATTATTGATCATCAGCCTATGATCGTCCACTGCTGGATGCCTCTCCTGTTAACTATGCGTATAGACGCATTAGGAGGTAAATGCCCATAATCGCTACGCTGGGCAAGCGGATTGGCGATCGCAGTAATGTGTTCACTATGATGACGCTGCTGCCCATCATCAATCTTTTATTAAATAATGGTCAGTGACACTTTAATCCCTTAGTGGACACTTACGACCCCCGCAGGAGGAGTTGGGGCGCTGACAAAATGTATTCTTATTTCCGTCACCACATGGCCATTAAATATTATTGACCTCTTGTAACTTGAATATGTTATTATATTCTTAAACAAAAATCATTGGATCTGTCTTGTAACTTGACTATAAACCATCCTTAATTTGTCCATCAACGGGACACTACTTTAAAGCGATTTAGAGCGATAAAGTCAATCAATAGCCTCACTTACACATGACGCAAGTCTCTTTATCGGTCGGCAAATTTGATACTTACTTTTGTCGCTCAGATAAGAGATAGATTTTTTCGTCCAGCAAGCGCATTGATAGATCAGTACGCTTAGCACATGATTAGTATGTCAGTATGTCGCCGCGAGATAGATTTTCCATCTTTTACTAATTATTTTAATAAAAGAGGGATGCATAGTCTATCTCGCGGCGACATGTTGACGCACTGATCCTGTGCTAAGCCTAAAGGTATCCTTTACGGTAATTCTCAAATGTGTAGGTCTAGATCTAATACAATAGCCGATTTTTTTCCAATAGTATTTAAATTGTAATATTCTTATTAATATGTCACTTTTTCAGTGTCACAAAACCTCAAAATTAACCCTCTAAAATTTGACCCGTGAATAAACAGTCCTGTAGAAATGGCTTGGTCCATACCTCAGTGTAGACGCCGACTTGACTGGTCGTGACAAACACGGATCGCACCACCGTGGCCAGCCCTCCGCGCCACCAGGTCGCCAAGCCTTCCTTACGCGCTAACCTGCAATAGGATTAGACATCCTGTCATCAGCCTTGAAGAATATCCGCCAATACGACTCTATCAGAACCGGTCTCCCAGCGTGGCTGGTAGCCCGCTTCGGTCGGCAGATACTTGAGGGTCTAACCTTTCTTCGAGAGAAGGGATTCCCGCCCTTTCGGCACCTGCATTCAGGGAATGTGATTATTCAGAATGGCGTGGTCAGGTGAGTTGAGCCAAAATATACAAGACCTCATTGCTGTACATTTATTCATTCTTATCATTATCAGTCTACCTCAGTCCACTGCTGGACGTAGACCTCTCCTACTAATTATGCGTACCAACCCTTTACATTTGTCACCACCCCAAATATTTCCGTGGGTGGTGTAAGAGTCGACTAAGGGATTGAAATGTCAATGAATATTCCATTATAGAAGAATGATGATGGGCAGCAGCATCATCATAGTGGACACATTACTGCGATCACCAACACGCTTGCCCAGCGTGGCGATTATTGGCATTCATCTCCTATTGCGCCCATCGTTTAGGTAATAGGAGAAGCCTTTATCCAGCAGGGGACTGTTTATTTATAGGCGGATGCTGTGACGTGATGTGAGGCTGCTGAATATCAGGCAATCCATAGGCAATCTAATTTGCTGTCGTAGTAAAAAAACAGTTGTGACCACTGGTATCAGACTGGTGGTAACAGATGGGAATAACCCAGACAGCTCCGGTAAACAATTAAGGTGGATTTAGACCAAACGAGCGAACGCTCATCCTATCCCCAACTTTACGGAATTCGTTCGTAACACAAAACGTGATTCGTTGATTTCGTAGAGTGGGGGATAGACTGAGCATTCGCTCGTTTGGTGTAAACCCACCTTTAGACGCGGTACCATTATAAGCCTACTGAATATCAGGCAAGTCTGTAAGCTAATTTACCGTTCGTGGTTGTCAGCCTCCGTAGCCTAGTTGGTAGAGACCCTGCCTAGTGCCTACGAAGCTGGAGGTTCCGGGTTCGAATCACGGCGAGGGCATTATTTGTGTATTTATTTATCACAAATATTTGTTTCTTGGTCATGGCTGTCTATGTATTTAAGTATCTATATGTAGGTATGTATCTATTAAATATATCGTCACCTGCTACCACATCACAAGCCTTAATTGAGCTTACCGTGGGACTAGGTCGATTTGTGTCAGATGTCCCAGTTTTTTTTTAAACACTGACCTCAGCAGCTGCCAAACAGCGTTCTCCGGCTGAAAACGCTTGCACGTGAGCGAGCAGGACGGCGAGCACAGCGACCGGCGCAGGCGCTGCACCTCGATCATGCGCACGAGCGCGATCTCCGAGGGGGTGCCCATGAACGCCCCCACCAGCCCGGCTAGGATGGCCATTTCTAGCCGTCCAGGGAAGTGGGGGTACCTACTATGGTCCCTGTGGGTTAATCCCACCTGTTACCATATCTGACACCAGCGGTACCTAACAACTGGGAATTCAAATCCCTGGGATTTATTTTTTCCAGTAGCTACCACCACAAAGTTTAGCGGTAACAAGTGGGAAAAACATTCCCCATAGTTACCACCAGGTACTCTAGTGGTAACAGGTAGAAAGAAATCCCAGTTGATACCACTGGCATTAAGATTGAGAGTATTTCCTAGCACCTGGCTTATTTTATTAACCTTTTGAACGCCGCTTGGGATGTCATCGGACGTGCCCGTGTCGCCGCCTATACTAAGTTATAACAAACTGTGTAGTGCTTGCCACATAACTTACGATGAAATATTTTATTGTTTATAGTTTACTGTGATTAACTTCGTTTTTTACCACCTTGTCATTAAATATTATATTATAATAATTAAATCACGTTTACAAATGTCTTTATTATGGTTTCGTCCCTTTTATTAATGGTTTGAATCTGTGAATTTTACCAGCTATGCAAATTTATTGATGGACGTTGCTACATCACTATTATTTCTCATTTCGTATCTGTGACGTCATGAGCGGTCTACTATTTCCGAGGGGCCGCACATAGTGTGCCACTAAGAGGGATAGACATAGTCACTTACTACTAAGACGAAAGTGCCACACAGGCACTTAGTGACGTATTCAACGCATTTGTCTGGCACTTACATTTAGCATCTAATGCACACATACACAAAAAATAGTGGCACAGTGATAAGGACGGACAATTATCGTTCCTTTTCACTTCCACTAGTAAAAAGTTTCATAAGACCATCCCTTTCGTTCTTGCTATTATTATAACGTTGTCAAATCCATATTAATCCTACATTCATGACTATTTCAGACATTGGCGAAGGCTTGATTGTTTTTTCGTTGATAAGTTGGCACTAGTAGGGAGAGGATTGATCGCATTAGAAACGTATCGAATCTGAAAATTTCAACGTTGTTTGGCTTAATAAATCATACAATTTTACAATTCTTATGATAAATAAATATTGTAAGCTCAAAATTATAGTAGGGGAAACTTGCCTAATTCGTACCCCTTAAGAGAAAGTGCTAAATATCTAGATATATAAATAAGAAATGAATATGTGTATGATATCAAAAGAATCTTTATTTATTTACTAATCGACTAAAATAATAAATTAATGTTAAACTTCAATACATTCTGAGATATATACAATTAAAAAAAAGTGGAAAAAGTACGATTTAAGGCTATGTGTTCCAAAATCGTACCTCTGTATTCCTATATCGTACCGGCGTAATTTAGTAACAAATTAAGAGATTATATAATTATTTGTAATCTCGTAATCATAGCCATTATATTCAGTGATATTAGTAATATTTATTTAAGCACTGATCTTATTATATTGTTGACTTACTTGCTAGCTCATTTCAGATTTAAAACAAACATTTTAACGATTTTTTTTCAATCCATAATTTGTTTGTCTGACTGCATAATTTCATGGAATTTTCAAAAATAAAATTACGAGCGTTTTTCTCGACTCCAGCACAAAGCCAGTGGATCCAGAATTCATCGCGTAGGTTCACAAATTATCGTCTCTTATTTTGTTTTCTCCCTACAACATGAGCTTGACAAACTTCTTATTTTTTTAATTTTCCTTCATCAATGTATTCAACAATATTCAGAGAGTTATTTCTATAACTTTACATGTCTAAGTATTGTATTATCGATTGGTTATGTTTATCTTATATAATCAAATAAACGATTATTCTTAATTCGTACCGGTACAAAATAGAAAAATGTGATGAGTACGATTTGGGCGTAAGAAAACTAAGATTTAAAAGTTGCCATATAAAAAAAATGTTGTTAAACTGACGATAATATTTCTCGTAATTAATAGCGTAAATAAGTAAAGAATTAAGCAAAATACTTACAATTTACATAGCTCATAGCGATTAAAATTGAAATCCTTGAGAGTCGACCTCAACTATTACTCGAAAACAGCGAAATTAATAATTTATTAAATAATTTTCGATGGAGTGGCACTGTGGGGTTGTTTCTCAAATGAAGTTACACACCGACCAAGTTGTTCACTTTTATAAAACATGCACTGCTTCAGCAGTTTCAATTCACAAGATATTGATGGGGTACGATTTAAGCAGGAGTACGATTTAGGCAAGTTTACCCTACTCAAATTGTTTAAACTACTAAACAGTACCAATCTTATATATTTTGTTGACTGAACATAATTTTGAAATATCGAGTAATCCACATCACTAAAATTTTCTATTTTACATCTTTGACGTCACATGCGGTCTCATTTTTAAGACGATGGCGTAGTCTGTGTTAATTATAATAGCGGAATACAATGACTTGGTAGGGGTTACCGATGAACCACGATAACAAAGTCTTCCCTTATTTATCGATTCAAATATTCTACTATCTATAAAAAACAGACTTCACTGATAAACCCTGGTAGGTAGGCACTAATACAATTCAAATATATTTATTTTTAAGTTCAACTTTGAAAACTTCCAAGGTTTCAAATATGTCAAAATGTCCAAGGGTCAAAACATCCATGGAATCAAAATGTCCAAAGAGTGAATGGTATCACAATGACAAGGATTAGGTACTCTATCATGCTACTGCGAGGCCATCACGGCATGTCGTGTTGAGAGTCAAGTTTCCAGACACTGAACGTACACCTAGAACTGCCGAAGGAGTATCTACATGGCAATTGCGTATGAAGCGAATGTATCAACACTTGGTGTGGCTACTTAAGTCATTGGGTAACTTGATTCAGTTAAGGACAGATTCTGGTTACGGCAGATTATTTTTATGACAGATTCGAAATCTTCATTTTCGTCCGCTCCTTCTAAAATTCTAAATAATTCTTCAGCGGACGATATTGTAGACGATGTACTAGACAACTTACGTCATAATTGTATAAGAACATATCGAAGTGATCAAATAGGTTAGGTTAGCTGAGTAAGGTCAGTCGCATGCATAAATCTTACGTCGTAAATCTAAATATCGAATGAGAAAGTCGACGTAGATATGCCAATACCAATCATCGTCACATCACTAGTGTCTTTTATATAAGACTTTGGCCACGAGACTTGGGGTAAAATCATACATAATCTAATGGTATAACTGAAGTTTATTTTCATCTAGAAAATATAATAAAATCAACAGATCAGTCTCACTGTTACTTAATCAATAATTACTGCGACTTACTTATGCAAAGAACCAAAGTAAGCTCTGTAAAAGTAAAGAATATCTTGAGAAAAACATGAAAAAAATTGTCTTATTTATCAGACTGCGGCAATACGAGCTGGGTATTGATTGTCTGATATATCAGACTACGGCGGTCAAAAGGTTAAGGGTAGCTATCATAGCGACACGTAAGCGACAAAAAGTAGATGTTTTCATGGAATGTTTCTCGTGTCAACACTGGTGGAAACAAATAGGAATAACCAGACGGCTCCGACAAACGATTAAACGCTGTACAGATAGTTCAACTCATCTTTGCGCGCGGCGCTATGTGTGAGTAAACCTTGTGTTGCTCGGACGACGACGGCCGCGCAAAACAAAAACAAATGAAAGCTGTATAATTACAAGCGCACGCACACAGCGCCGCGCGCAAAGATGAGTTGAACTATCTGTACCATCATAAGCCTATTGAATATCAGGCAAGCCTGTAAGCTAATTTGCCGTCGTGGTATAAGCACTGACCTCAGCAGCTGCCAAACAGCGTTCTCCGGCTGAAAACGCTTGCACGCGAGCGAGCAGGACGGCGAGCACAGCGACCGGCGCAGGCGCTGCACCTCGATCATGCGCACGAGCGCGATCTCCGAGGGGGTGCCCATGAACGCCCCCACCAGCCCGGCTAGGATGGCCATTTCTAGCCGCTCGGGAAAGTAGGGGTACTTACTATGGTCCCTGTGAGTTAATCCCACCTGTTACCATATCTGACACCAGCAGTACCTAACAACTGGGAATTAAAATTCCTGGGATTTATTTTTCCCAGTAGCTATCACCACATAGTTTAGTGGTAACAAGTGGGAAAAACATTCCCCATAGTCACCACCAGGTACTCTAGTGGTAACAGGCAGAAAGAAATCCCAGTTGATACCACTGGCATTTAGACTGACAGTATTTCCTAGCACCTGGCTTATTTTATTAGGGTAGCTATCATAGCGACACGTAAGCGACAAAAAGTAGATCTTTTCATGGAATGTTCCTGGTGTCAAACTGGTGGAAACAAGTGGGAATAACCTGACGGCTCTGACAAACGATTAAACGCTGTACAGATAGTTCAACTCATCTTTGCGCGCGGCGCTACGTGAGTAAACCTTGTGTTGCTCGGACGACGACGGCCGCGTTGCCACACAAAACAAAAACAAATGAAAGCTGTATAATTACAAGCGCACGCACACATAGCGCCGCGCGCAAAGATGAGTTGAACTATCTGTACCATCATAAGCCTATTGAATATCAGGCAAGCCTGTAAGCTAAACCGTCGTGGTATAAACACTGACCTCAGCAGCTGCCAAACAGCGTTCTCCGGCTGAAAACGCTTGCACGCGAGCGAGCAGGACGGCGAGCACAGCGACCGGCGCAGGCGCTGCACCTCGATCATGCGCACGAGCGCGATCTCCGAGGGGGTGCCCATGAACGCCCCCACCAGCCCGGCTAGGATGGCCATTTCTAGGCGCTCGGGAAAGTAGGGATACCTATGGTCCCTGTGGGTTAATCCCACCTGTTACCATATCTGACACCAGTGGTAACAACTGGGAATTAAAATTCCTGGGATTTATTTTTCCCAGTAGCTACCACCACATAGTTTAGTGGTAACAAGTGGGAAAAACATTCCCCATAGTCACCACCAGGTACTCTAGTGGTGACAGATAGAAAGAAATCCCAGTTGATACCACTGGCATTAAGATTGACAGTATTTCCTAGCACCTTGCATATTTTATTAAGGGTAGCTATCATAGCGACACGTAACCGACAAAAAGTAGATATTTTCATGGAATGTTCCTGGTGTCAAACTGGTGGAAACAAGTGGGAATAACCTGACGGCTCCGACAAACGATTAAAAGCTGTACAGATAGTTCAACTCATCATTGCGCGCGGCGCTATGTGTGAGTAAACCTTATGTTGCTCGGACGACAACGGCCGCGTCACTGCCACACAAAACAAAAACAAATTAAAGCTGTATAATTACAAGCGCACGCACACATAGCGCCGCGCGCAAAGATGAGTTGAACTATCTGTACCATCATAAGCCTATTGAATATCAGGCAAGCCTGTAAGCTAATTTACCGTCGTGGTATAAACACTGACCTCAGCAGCTGCCAAACAGCGTTCTCCGGCTGAAAACGCTTGCACGCGAGCGAGCAGGACGGCGAGCACAGCGACCGGCGCAGGCGCTGCACCTCGATCATGCGCACGAGCGCGATCTCCGAGGGGGTGCCCATGAACGCCCCCACCAGCCCGGCTAGGATGGCCATTTCTAGCCGCTCGGGGAAGTAGGGGTACCTACTATGGTCCCTGTGAGTTAATCTCACCTGTTACCATATCTGACACCAATGGTAACAACTGGGAATCAAAATTCCTGGGATTTATTTTTCCCAGTAGCTACCACCACATAGTTTAGTGGTAACAAGTGGGAAAAACATTCCCCATAGTCACAACCAGGTACTCTAGTGGTAACAGGTAGAAACAAATCCCAGTTGATACCACTGGCATTAAGATTAACAGTATTTATCATTTATTTATTAAATTGCACTCATGAACAACATTCCTAGCACCTGGCATATTTTATTAGGGTAGCTATCATAGCGACACGTAAGCGACAAAAAGTAGATGTTTGCATGGAATGTTCCTGGTGTCAAACTGGTAGAAACAAGTGGGAATAACCTGACGGCTTCAACAAATTAAACGCTGTATCATCATTATGCCTATTGAATATCAGGCAAGTCTGTAAGCTAATTTACCGTCGTGGTATAAGCACTGACCTCAGCAGCTGCCAAACAGCGTTCTCCGGCTGAAAACGCTTGCACGCGAGCGAGCAGGACGGCGAGCACAGCGACCGGCGCAGGCGCTGCACCTCGATCATGCGCACGAGCGCGATCTCCGAGGGGGTGCCCATGAACGCCCCCACCAGCCCGGCTAGGATGGCCATTTCTAGCCGCTCGGGGAAGTAGGGGTACCTACTATGGTCCCTGTGAGTTAATCTCACCTGTTACCATATCTGACACCAATGGTAACAACTGGGAATCAAAATTCCTGGGATTTATTTTTCCCAGTAGCTACCACCACATAGTTTAGTGGTAACAAGTGGGAAAAACATTCCCCATAGTCACAACCAGGTACTCTAGTGGTAACAGGTAGAAACAAATCCCAGTTGATACCACTGGCATTAAGATTAACAGTATTTATCATTTATTTATTAAATTGCACTCATGAACAACATTCCTAGCACCTGGCATATTTTATTAGGGTAGCTATCATAGCGACACGTAAGCGACAAAAAGTAGATGTTTGCATGGAATGTTCCTGGTGTCAAACTGGTAGAAACAAGTGGGAATAACCTGACGGCTTCAACAAATTAAACGCTGTATCATCATTATGCCTATTGAATATCAGGCAAGTCTGTAAGCTAATTTACCGTCGTGGTATAAGCACTGACCTCAGCAGCTGCCAAACAGCGTTCTCCGGCTGAAAACGCTTGCACGCGAGCGAGCAGGACGGCGAGCACAGCGACCGGCGCAGGCGCTGCACCTCGATCATGCGCACGAGCGCGATCTCCGAGGGGGTGCCCATGAACGCGCCCACCAGCCCGGCTAGGATGGCCATTTCTAGGCGCTCGGGGAAGTGGGGGTACCTGCTATGGTGCCTGTGGGTTAATCCCACCTTACCATATCTGACACCAGTGGTAACAACTGGGAATTAAAATTCCTGGGATTTATTTTTCCCAATAGCTACCATCACATAGTTTAGTGGTAACAAGTGGGAAAGACATTCCCCAGTCACCACCAGGTACTCTAGTGGTGACAGAGAAAGAAATCCCAGTTGATACCACCGACTTTAAGATTGACAGCATTTCCTAGCATCTGGCATATTTAGTTAGGGTAGCTATCATAGCGACACGTAAGCGACAAAAAGTAGATGTTTTCATGGAATGTTCCTGGTGTCAAACTGGTTGAAACAAGTGGGAATAACCTGACGGCTCCGACAAACGATTAAACGCTGTACAGATAGTTCAACTCATCTTTGCGCGGCGCTATGTGTGAGTAAACCTTGTGTTGCTCGGACGACGACGGCCGCGTTGCCACACAAAACAAAAACAAATGAAAGCTGTATAATTACAAGCGCACGCACACATAGCGCCGCGCGCAAAGATGAGTTGAACTATCTGTACCATCATAAGCTTATTGAATATCAGGCAAGCCTGTAAGCTAAACCGTCGTGGTATAAACACTGACCTCAGCAGCTGCCAAACAGCGTTCTCCGGCTGAAAACGCTTGCACGCGAGCGAGCAGGACGGCGAGCACAGCGACCGGCGCAGGCGCTGCACCTCGATCATGCGCACGAGCGCGATCTCCGAGGGGGTGCCCATGAACGCCCCCACCAGCCCGGCTAGGATGGCCATTTCTAGCCGCTCGGGAAAGTAGGGGTACTTACTATGGTCCCTGTGAGTTAATCCCACCTGTTACCGTATCTGACACCAGTGGTAACTACTGGGAATTAAAATTCCTGGGATTTAGTTTTCGCAGTAGCTACCACCACATAGTTTAGTGGTAACAAGTGGGAAAAACATTCCCCATAGTCACCACCAGGTACTCCAGTGGTAACAGGTAGAAAGAAATCCCAGTTGATACCACTGGCATTTAGATTGACAGTATTTCCTAGCACCTGGCTTATTTTATTAGGGTAGTATAGCGCGTAAGCGACAAAAAGTAGATGTTTTCATGGAATGTTCCGGGTGTCAAACTGGTGGAAACAAGTTGGAATAACCTGACGGCTCCGACAAACGATTAAACGCTGTATAGATAGTTCAACTCATCTTTGCGCGCGGCGCTATGTGTGAGTAAACCTTTTATTGCTCGGACGACGACGGCCGCATCACTGCCACGCAAAACAAAAACAAATGAAGGCTGTATAATTACAAGCGCACGCACACATAGCGCCGCGCGCAAAGATAACTTGAACTATCTGTACCATCATAAGCGTATTGAATATCAGGCAAGCCTGTAAGCTAAACCGTCGTGGTATAAACACTGACCTCAGCAGCTGCCAAACAGCGTTCTCCGGCCGCACACGCTTGCACGCGAGCGAGCAGGACGGCGAGCACAGCGACCGGCGCAGGCGCTGCACCTCGATCATGCGCACGAGCGCGATCTCCGAGGGGGTGCCCATGAACGCCCCCACCAGCCCGGCTAGGATGGCCATTTCTAGCCGCTCGGGGAAGTGGGGGTACCTGCTATGGTTCCTGTGGGTTAATCCCACCTGTTACCATATCTGACACTAATGGTAACAACTGGGAATTCAAATTGCTGGGATTTATTTTTCCCAGTAGCTACCACCACATAATTTAGTGGTAACAAGTGGGAAAAACATTCCCCATAGTCACCACCAGGTACTTTAGTGGTGACAGATAGAAAGAAATCCCAGTTGATACCACTGGCATTAACATTCACAGTATTTCCTAGCACCTGGTGTCGCGCGGAGCGCGAAACGCCATACAAAAGTCGGTATGTATCAACATTTCATTAGTAATGTCAATCTATATTTTGGAGTGTGGTAACACCACTCTTGTCTTTGACTAACTTTTTTCTGGTTGATACGGTGAAAAAGGAAATGGCGGGAGAGAGTGGCGGCGGACACGAAACGAAAAGGTAAAAGGAGGAGAGAAAAGGACATGTTAGGAGCTACGAGCTCCTAGGAGGCCCAGACCCCATTAGAGAACAACTCAGGTGAGTGTTTGATTGCAATATTATCTTGTCGACATAAACGTGCATCATAAGGTGGAAAGATGAGGAGACGGTTGAATCATATCGTACTTTCCGTTGTGTAGTAGTCCAATCTTGCAGTGCACAGCACACATGGTAGTATGGTAGGTGTGTCCGGGAACACACAGGGCACGGTCGACTGAGTTGGAGCAACCGTGGCGAGACTATGGGGAAGGTGGAGGTCTCCGGGGGGGCATAGCCCCCCCGTCTGGCTAAGTGACTGATGTGAAAAATAAGACTAGTCACCAGGGACATGCCCTGTCTAGACCAGAGCAAGTCGACCGTTGCCCAAATGCAGGTGCATAGCCATCAATAGTTATGAGAGTCCCTTGCATATAATGTGGGTTGCAACCATAAAGGGATAAGAGATGGAAAGGCACCAGGTTAAACCGAATCACGCATGATAGTGACATAGTCACAAGAGAGAGGCAAGACCTCATTTTATCCGTATATACATAACTAAGTAAAGAGTGGAAGTAATTGGTCGACTCATCTTTCCATTCTAATGAGATCTTATGTGTAATTAGTATACTTATGTCGCCCACTCGTGTATGTGATATTTCATTCATTCAATATATGGGGGACGACATTTTGGTGGAGATGCTGGGATATGACGGTATAAATGAGCTAAAAAAGCACATGGTTCATTTTATCAAAATCGCTAATAAAACGAAGAACTTTATCATGCTTGATTGATGTTAATGAATAATTATTATGAATTGTGTATTAATAAAGAAACGAAACTGAGCACTATTACTACTTATTTTTAATATTAAGAAATGTTGACGATTTGTACTTATTACTGTATATTTAGGTAGCGAGTGTATCTGAAGCTTAAGTTATCGATAGTAAATCGTGCATAGTACGCATTATACACTGGAGTGCTGAGCGGTCGACTCCCGGCCGATTTAAAAAGTCCCCGAGTGCCGAGCGGTCGACTCCCGGCCGATCTGAAAAATCCCAAAGTGCCGAGCGGCCGGCTCCCGGCCGATTCGTTATTGCGTATTTGGCGCGAAAATTTAAAGTTTGTGCGCACATTTAAGTTGCGTTATTTCTAAAAATATATCACTGAAGACATAAAAAATCTGTCTATATCTAAAATTAAGTGTATTTAATATAAATATTAGAAAATATTCCTTAGTTTAAAAGCATTTGATAGCAGTGCATTCGTCAAATATTTGATACCCGGTAAATTATGATTTTAACCGTTTATTTCTTTAAAAAATGTTATGCGATTTAAATATAATATGCTTAACTAAGTGATAAGAAATTTAAAATCGTTTAATCTTCCATTTATTACATTTTAACATATTTATTTCATAGTTTATTACAAAGATTTGGGTTATGAACAGGTTTGTTTCAGAGATATCGGGCATTTATTAATGTATATATAACACTACTAGCCCCAAATTAGATATAAATAGCTGGGTTAACTATTTGGTAACTTAAATATATAATTTATTATTTAGGAACTCGATCAGATTTCATTAAAAAATGTCGTCGTTGATATACCGGGACCCATGTTTCAAGGTCGCGACCGTGGCCATTTTGTTTCATTTCAAATGAAGATAGAATAGTATGGATAAGACTTCGGTTTTTGGATTTAATACTTATTTTGGTTAATTTGGTTGGCTAAATACTTTTACATGTACAGACAGTGACTTTTCCGCACTAGTGCGGAAACTAATTACATTAGTATTTTTCTTATAATGCGTTGTAGAATGGTATAATGTTAGTGTCGAAATGTAGGTCATCTTCCCTACTCGTGTCGGTTTCAGGCACTCGTTCAGACACTATTATTAAAAAAGACTATTTTTCACGTGTATGTTTATTTGCTATGCTGTAGTTATAAATTTAATATATGCAGGAGCGAGAGGAAGAGTCTCAGATGTACTTGGTGGTCGAGGATGTAACAGGTCCAATATTCCCTTTTGGTAATAAAAGGCGGCATTTTCAAATTTTGTAAGGGCAGACCACTCAGCACCTACATTTGTGAGTGAGTTTAGTGAAACGTCCCATTTTGTCGTTTGCCATAAAGCCGCTTTGTCAGTTTATTCATATGAAGATACAAAGAAACCTCGTCTTTATGGTAAGCGACAAAGTGGGGCGTTTTACTAAAAACTAACACATTTTATTAAATTTGGCCCTTTTCTACTTCCACGAATTGTTGAACAGAGTATATTGTCGTCCCTAAGTCCCACAACACAAGCCTTAGGTAATTTACCTTACCATGGGACTAGGTCGTTTTGTGTAATTTTTTCCAATGACATTTATTTATGAAATAAAACTATGAAAAACGGATAAACTCACGTATATTAACTAACTTTAACTTCAATCCGACGTCATCCGCAGACCACGAACCCTGTAGGTAAAGTTTTCGAAACGTCGGAATGAAGTTAAAGTTAGTTAATATACGCGAGTTTATCCGATTTTCATAGTTTTATTTCATGTGTAATCCTCGCGGTAACCAAAGAAAATATATTGACTTTGAAATATTATTTCTATTGAATAATGTACATGGAGAGCTCATCATACATTTGTTTGAATCTAAGATGAGCCATAATTATATTAGAACAATCAGAAGTCGTATCCACACTAATATAGTCCTGGTGAAATGTAATCATTTTGACAGTTTTTGTGTATTTTTGAAGCGATTTAGTATTAAAAGTTTTAATGCTAAGGTATCGTGTTTATACATTTTTGGTATGTTATTAAATGTAGTTTTTAATCCTGTACATTACAAATCATACACATGTTGAAAATATATACTTATTTTGAAACAATCTACGAGTCATCTTTCTACCTCAGTTTTTGAGTGTCGTATTAATCGACAAATTTTATTTACAAAACCATTAGTTTTCCTTCAGACGCCGAAGTGAACACATTTTCCATGAGGCATTATGCAAAATAAATACAAAATTGGAAACTAATAATCAAAATATGATTACAAAACAAATTTTCAAAGTTTACTCTGTGTTTGACTGATGTTGTACGAAAATAATTTTCGACGTAACATTTACGTGCTTGTAATGTGTAAAAGCTGTATGCAAGGGTATCATTTTACTTTCTTTTCTTGTTTGTACATGTATACTGCTACAAATAAACCTATTTTTTTTCTCAAATCAATGCCGTATTTTATATTACTAGTGTTTTCTACACAAAAATCGGGAAAATGTTTGCTCGGCCTACGTTCAACGAGGACTAGCAAATTACACTTTTACCAAAAATATATGTTTGTTAACGGAATTAATAGCCTATTTCATACTTATTATAACGCTGTGCGTTCTTTATATAAGCTTCATACAATAACACACAATAATCGTTAAATTTGTAACTGCCGCCAATTTCTCGTTGACCACCCGTCGGACCTCCTGGCACTTGACTATTTTCGCGCAAAATGGCGCCGCCACCTGACAGCTTTTTGACGTAACGGTCCTGCCACCCGAAGGGTTATGTTTTAAACCCATTTCGATTGTCTATGGTCTTAGTGCGGCGTAATCGGTTTTTATCGAATCGAAAGAGCGATACTTGAGACGTAACTATAATGTTTCAATGATATTAATGGTGATGATTTTTATTATTAATCATTAATCTTATTAAGTATTCATATTATTCTCAAATAAATGGTAAGTTGTCTGATGATGAGATTCTAGTTTTTACTAATTGAACGAACGAATAGATAAAATCGGTGAAATGTAAGTCAAGCGTACAACACTACAATAAGAGTTCGAATTGCCGCCGATTTTGTTTCGTTTGATGGCCGTGATTAGAGATGGGTCGCGAGTATATACCCTTTCTGACCAACTGAGTAAATACTCAGTAAATACCCATCTACTCAGTATTTATCCGTATCTACCCAAATGGACGAGTAGATACTTTTTATAACTTGGGATAGAAAAACGTGTGCTTAAAGTAACAAAAAAACAACTGTTTATCAAAATTAAACGTATATTATTTGTAAAATCAACAAAATATTTACATTTATTTATTTTTTGCATAAAACATAGTAAATATGTATTAAATTCAGAAACAGAAAAATCAACATCAAAAAATAACCTTATTTATATTTGTAGATAAAAATAATATGTAAAAAAATAATCATTTAAAACAATAAAGAATTCGTAGTTTTATGAATCTAATCAACATAATGTAGTAATATCCTAATCAGTCATAACCTACCACAAATTAACATTACAAAAAATACTTAGGTATTACAAATTTTTCAAGTCTTAACAAAAATAAAATCAATAATACAAATAATCATCAGGTGGTCACTTAACTATTAAGCGTCATTCACTCTCATTGGTGCTAAGGCTATTACGATCTGTTAATTCGATATCAGTGGACTGGCCACTGTGGTTTGAAGCTTCTTCAATTTCTTCCCAATCTTCGCCATCATCGTTATCATTGATTCCGTCTTTACGGTGTAACAGATTCCAGTTATAGGAAATAAAAGTAATCTTTCCAGCTCGTTCTGTTGTTAATCGGTTGCGTTTTTTGCTATAAATATTGGACTGTGCCCTGAAAGATCGTTCGGCAGCAGCAGATGTACATGGAGCTGTCAGGATTCGTAGAGCAATTTTACTAAGTAGTGTAGAACCGCAGACACCTTTCCACCATGTTATTGGGTTCATTTCTCTAACATGACTCCAAACAAAATTCTTGCCCCAGATGCCTTCTTTAGCTCTAAATTTAGCCAAATGCGGCATGATATCGTAATTTAAACCGTTTGCCATGTTAAAGATGTATTCAACTGCATCTGTTTCTTGCGTTTCACTCAATTCACTGCCTTGGGAAACGGGATCTAGCAAATTAGCAGCCAGGTGTATGGGCTTGATGCACATCGTTGTTCTTTTTTCTGTAAATTCCAGTATTTTATTTTTGTCAGCTTCTTCAATGATATCAATATCAGGCAACACAAACTGTAATCGCGATCGCACGTCCCGTAGCGTAATAAATACTTTGTGCATGTTTATTTCATCAGCCTCTAATTTAAATATGGCATCTGTTATTGGCTCCAATATATAAATGCACTGCTTTTTCATTTTCCAGAAATCGTCGTCCAACAAAGTCATTTTAATTTCAGGTCGCAAGCTTGTAGATTTTTCATGCACAGCCAAGGTCTGAAGTGGTAATCTGGTATTTTCTAAGCTCCTCATGCAAGTAAGATGACTACCCCATCTGGTTTTGCATGGTAGTTTCAATGTTTCACCAACAGCTTTTTCTTTTGTGATGCTAGACAACAACGCGGTCAAAACTTGGCTTCTTTTTATAGCTTTTACACAATCCACAGCTAATCCAATAAACGCCTTTAAAACATTTATCTGGAGTATGTCTTGACACAAGAGGTTTAATGTGTGAGAAGCACAATTTATGTATGTAATGTGAGGATGTCTATTTTTCACTAATTGGAATGCCCTTTGGATATTTTTGGCATTGTCACCCACTAGAACTACGAATTTGTGTTATCCATACTCGGCCATTATCTTTAATATCTCTTCAGATATGTATTCGCCCATGTGACGGTTATCCTTAGTGTCTAGGCTTTTTATGAGCACAGGTTCCGGTTTTGCCACAAGAAAATTTATGATTCCCTCATTTTGTCCGCTACTCCATCCATCACATTGAAGATGAAGTTGGTTCACTGCAGCAAATTCATTATTAAAGTTTTTTTGCATATCGCTGTGAATCAAATCTAAGTACTTCGTAGACACTGTTTTTCTCGTCGGTAATTTATAGCGTGGTTGTAGCTCCTCAAAGAATTGTAACCAAGCTGGATGCTCGACCATTGCCAAGGGTGCACCACTGACAAAAATGGCATTAGACAAAGATCTATGTAGATGTTTAGTGGTTTCGAGGGGGAAAGCTTCTGATGTTGTTTCCATGTGATTATTTATTGTGCTATTCGTAGTTATATCTGTAACGTCATTTTGTGCCTTTTGCCCCTGGTTGCCATCATTTCGCGTATTATGCCCCTGGTTGGATGTAGAATGTGCTCCTTTCAAACTTTCTTTGATAGTCTCCGGACATTTCAGGCAAGCCGTCAAATGCTTCTGCATTCTATTCACATTTGGTATTTTATATTTTTTCTGACAAAAGCCGCAGATGACGGCCTTGTCTTCACGTACGCGATAGTGCCTCCAGACACAGTCGCGCTTGGGTTTTCCCATTTCCGATTCCTGGAACATAGACAAGATAAAATAAATATTATAAATATGATCAAGAATAATTTCTTCTGAAAACGTTTTCATTATTAATATAAAATTTTTAATACAAAAACGCAGCATTAAAACCCTGTGTTACTTATATGATTTTAAACTACAAAGAGTATTTTCAGTATGTGTGTATAGTGTATAGTACAAAACGCCCTCTACAAAAATAGGATCGTCATTTCTTTAATACTATTTCTTTGTGACAGTATTTTCGCAATTCAAACATTAAAATCAAAATGCAATAGGTACAACAAAATCATAAAAAACAACTTTTATACCATGTATTTCCTGAGTCTCGTTTTAATTAATTTTGTGGGTCCCATCATCTTTGATGTCTTGGGGCGACTTACTTTTTATACTTCTAATAACTGTAATAATACTATATCTCCTATAATATACACATTTATATTCTTACACTTGCACTGCTACCATATAGATTCCCTTAATTAAGACCTAAACACATTAATTACATTAATTTAACATAAATATTACGAAAACAACATACCTTTAACTTTTATCCAGTTTATATCAGTTGCGATGACGATATTGTAGGTCCAAATACAATATCAAAAATACATACACAAGTTTCACAATACGCTTTTTAAACCACTGAATGCGATGCGATGCGATACTAACAAAGCGATGCCAAGCTGAGCATCAATATCCGGTCTTATCTGCTTGTCGTGGAGGGGGGATGGGGTGCTGCTAGGTAAGAGTAGCACATAAATATGTTTTATCTTTGTTAGACACAGATGCGTTGCGATGCGATACTAACAAAGATATGACGCATAACATGGAATCCGGCCTTATCTAAGATTAGAAATGGTCGCAGCTGTGTTATATTTTAATGCTTGCAATTATGTTTTTTATTGTTATTATTTTTGTAACTTTAAGTTACCAAAACAGTATTATAAATCATTATTTACTAGAATTTTTGGATTTACTTCATTTAATGTTGATTATGTTTGAAAACATAGTATTATGTTACCTTTATTAAAGAAAGAAAATGCTAATATAAGTAACAAATCTCAAATTTCGTTAAAAAATTGATATACTAATTTACCGAGTGCATAAATTAATTATTTCATGTAGTTACTTAAATTCAGAAATAAATATCCGCGTATTTGTCCGAAGTAGATAGATATCGGTAATTTATCGAGTAAATACTCACCCTCGGATATTTACTCGGATAGTTACCCATCTCTAGCCGTGATGTGAAAATTTTCAACTTGATGAAAGTGTTTCAAACATGTTTAAATTGAAAATATCGATTGAAAATAAAGAAAAGTAGTGTTTTAAAGGATACATTTGATTGTGACAGTGCTAATAGACTATTAGTAGCGGAAATATATCACGGATCAAGGTAAATATAACTGCATCATGAGTTCATGATTTACGGACACGAGGTAATGACGCTTTGCTGTATTCTACGATAGAAATAGTAAATGTTGTTTTATAAAATTTCAGTTCGTAAAGGGACAATGGATGACATACTAAAGAGTATTGTCATAATGAGGCAGGACAAATTAAGTGCTTACATAGAAAGCATAAAGTCAACGGAAGAAGGCAACCTCATTATCGAAGGCGCAGCTACTACCATCCAGCAATTAAAATCTCTTATCGAGAAACTTGAAAGGGAAATAAGACATTATTCGTCTACATCAGTAAGCCCAAATCCTGATACAGTCACAGCTGCCATGGAGCTCCAACTAAAGGCAGAAGATTTAATCATGAATATAGAGTCTTCCATGGCAAAAGTGACAGAAACAGTGGAGGAAAGAAAAATAAACATTAAACTACCGAAATTGCAATTGCCTAAATTTAGCGGGGACCAGTTGAGATGGTCGGAATTTTGGGATCGATTTGTATCAAACATTGACAACCAACCTATGGCCGAGGCTGACAAATTGAACTACCTCTTAAGTAGTTTAGAAGGTGAAGCGTTGGAAGCCGTAGCTGGTATCACCATCACAAACCGTAACTATGCCATTGCAATTGAAACTCTCAAGTCAAGGTATGGGTGTAATGATGCGCTAATTGATGTACACTACACTGCGATAACCAATTTGGGACGTGCAGAGTATACATCAATTAGTTGTAGGCGTACATTAGATGAGGTTGAGCGACACCTGCGGGTACTGGAGAAGCTAGGTGAAGATACAACCGGAAACCATTTACGTGCTTCTATACTTTCCAAATTCCCGGAACAGGTCCTGCACCAGTACCACCTCACACCCCAACAGTCGAAGGATAATTCCACCACAACAGTAAGACGAATTCTAAAAGATATAGTAGTAGCCATGGAGAAGGCTCAGACCCAGCCTATTCCAAAGATATTAGAACCCAAGCAAGATTTAATTACAACCGAGGTCCTCCAAACAAGAGCTGAGCATCCGGTATCCAAATTCAGACAAAGAAAAGATTTAAAACGTAAGGCAGCCAGTCTTGGTAAAAATATACCACTAAAGAAAAGCCGTTTACCTTGCATCTTTTGTAAACTCGAGAACCACAGTAGTGCTGACTGTAGGAAGTTTAGTGACATTGATTCGAGGAAAAAACAGTTGTCTGGCAGATGTTACAAATGCCTAAAACGAAACCATAATACTGATCAGTGTCACAGAAAGATAAAATGCTATAGATGTGGTGAGGGACACCTTCAGCTTCTGTGCCCAAAACCAAAAGGTGAGGTAAATGCTCCTGTTAGCGGACATTCCATGGTTAACTGCTATATTGCTAATAAAATGAAATACAATTTTTTACAGACGGCAGTGGCACAAGTCTTCAACCTCAACAATAGTCAAACAACTAAACTTAAGTGCAGACTTGTTTTAGACAGCGGCTCGCAAAGAAGTTACATAACTGCAAGGATTGCCTCAAAATTACAGCTATTACCAGATAGTGAGGAACGACTCTTGGTGTTCACATTTGGAGAATCTATCCCTAAGGAGATGTTGAGTCCTTCAGTAGACATTATGATAGAAACCAAACGTGGCATCGAAAAACAAGTAAGAGTAAATATTGTTACACATATTACAGAAAAATTACCAATAGCTAAATTTGAACACTCAATGGTGGATCTAGTGGCTGATGATGATTCTGTTGGAAAAAATGTGGATCTCCTAATAGGAAATGATTATTATGAAGGCTTCAGACGTCATGCAAGGATTCATCTTGAAGAAAATCTTTATTTGATTGATACCGATTTTGGTTGGCTGTACTCTGGAGGGGCAAATCGTAAATGCAATACTGTTGAAGAAAATATTTTAACTGTGAACACTTACTGCCACTGTCATAATTCAAGTTGCCCTTATTTCACTGAACCGGACTTGCCTCTTAGAAACATAGATATTAAGTTTCTATGGTCTCTCGAATGTATTGGCATAAATGATTCTCCCAAAGCCACTAGACAAGAGGAAGCAGTAAAACACTTCAATGACAACATACAATATAAAAACGGACGTTATGAAGTGACATGGCCATGGATAGAATACCCTCCTCAGCTTCCTGTAAATTTTGGAATGGCATTGGGGAGATTAAAGAGTTTAGTCAATAGATTAGATTCAACCATGCTACAAGAATATGATGACATTCTCAAGGAACAGCTAAACAGAAATATTATTGAAATAGTTGACCCACATATAAATGAAGTGGAACACCCTGTACATTATCTTGCTCATCATATTGTAAAAAATGAAGGGAAACGTGGAAGAATTGTTTACGACGCTTCTATGAGAGGAATGGGCATGAAGAGCCTCAATGAATGTCTCTATAGTGGACCCTCTATGCTTGAGGATCTCACTGCCCTTCTTCTGAAATTCAGGACAAAGAAAATAGGAATTGTTGCCGACATAGAGAAGGCATTCCTACAGGTGGGACTTCAGGAGAGGGACCGTGAGGTGACAAGGTTCTTATGGGTCAAAGACATCACAAAAGAGATAACGGGAGAGAACCTGTTATACTTGCGTTTTTGCAGGGTTCCATTTGGCATAATTTCAAGTCCATTTCTTCTGACAGCCACTATTAGATACCACATGTCGCAAACGGATGGAAGCTTACTGAAAGAGATAGCTAATAATTGTTACGTAGACAACCTGGTAACGGGAGCAAACTCGGTACAAGAGGCCCAAGAAATTTATGAAAGAACAAGAGAAACTCTTGGGCAAATATCTATGAACATGAGAGATTGGTTGTCTAATAACAAGGAATTTCTGAGCCTTATACCTTCAGAACAGCAAGCAAAACATGACAACACAGTTAAAATTCTCGGATTATCATGGGATGTGAAGCAAGACACCTTGAAATTGAAAATTACCGATCAACACTTTGACAAAGAGGCAATACTAAGAGAAAGGTTCTTAGTACTTTAGCTCGGATATATGATCCCTGCGGATTCATTTGTCCATTAACGTTACCCTTGAAGATTCTGTTTAGGATTATCTGCGAACAAAAGCATAAATGGGACACCAATCTACCTGATGACCTGATGCAGTCAATGCAGGAGATATTGGATACATTAATAACGGCTGTGAACCTAAATATACCGAGATGTGTCAATGTCAGTCCAGAATTAGAGACAAAGTACGAGTTAAATTGTTTTTCTGACGCTTCAAAGGCTGGATCTGCTGCGGTAATCTACCTTACAGCAAAAAATAACCAAGGAACGTTAGTGTCGTTCTTGATGGGGAAATCAAGAATAGCTAAAGGTGAAGACGCCAGTAAGCTTCATATCCCGAAATTGGAGTTACTTGGTTTACTTATAGCAAGTAGACTCTTGAAATATGTAAGAGAAAACCTATCTCTTCCAATAAGTAAAGAAATGCTGTGGACTGATAGTTTAGTCGTTCATGGATGGATGAGGTCAGACAAATTGTTACCCACCTTTTGTAACAAACAGGGTAGAAGAGATTAAGAGAAATCAAATGGATGCAGAGTTATACTATATTAACACGAAGATGAATCCAGCTGATGTTGCCACAAGACCTGATAGATGGAGTCAATCCAAAGAACTTTGGTTCAATGGCCCAACTTTCCTTAGAGAGGACGAAACAACATGGCCAACAGATCGGCATTATAAAAACCACATGACTGTCCTTTCTGTTGCGGAGGGCCTGGACCAGAGTGTACATAACAATATACCTGAAACTCATGATGATCCAGGAAATGAACGAGAAACTGTGCAAAACAATGATGACCAGCAAATGGAAATTGGCGATCAAGCTGAACAGCTAAATAACAATAGTTTAAGTAATGCCATGCCAGAAAATACCTCAGTAGAGGATGTACCACTTTCATTGGACTCTGCAGATAATACTGTAGCAGAAATAAAGAGACTGCAAAAAATTCATTTTGCGAATGAGATGGCAGGTAAACTGACACACTTGTCCAGAAACCTTGGGCTGTTTCTAGATGTGGATGGTGTACTGAGGTGTCAGGGATGGATGGTCAACACCACATGGGATTATGACATGAAACATCCTATATTGCTTCCCAGAGATTGCGAATTTACAAATAAAATAATTAAAGTGATTCATGAAAGCAATTACCATGTTGGCACTACACACACTCTTAGCCTTATTAGAGAAAAATACTGGATACCACAGGGTAGACGTCAGGTGGAACGAGTGATCTCAAGATGCCAGCGGTGTATCAAACATGGCGGCGGACCTTATCGCTTACCAACTGCGCCTGATCTACCCACTGAAAGAGTGAACTATAGCACACCATTCACATATTGTGGTATAGATTATTTCGGTCCACTTTATGTAAATACAGAAACTGGCAAACAAAAGAGATGGGTTGCTTTATTCACTTGTTTAGCTGTTCGAGCTATTCACCTAGAAATTGTTAACGACCTGACGGCCGAAGAATGCCTCCTCGCACTTCGGAGATTTACTGCTACTAGAAACACACCACATAGATTATATTCAGACAATGCCACATGTTTCAAACTAACTGCAGAAGTAGTTAGCAAACCATATTGCATAGAGAGAGACATTGAATGGCGATTTATACCTCAGCTGGCTCCGTGGCATGGTGGATTTTACGAACGACTGATAGGTGTAGTGAAACATTCTCTAAAACGCACTCTGGAAAAACACCTTCTTGGAGATAGCAAGTTGTTGACTGTGCTAAAGGAGATAGAAGCAGTTGTCAATTCTAGACCACTTACCAAAATTGGAACCGAAGTGATCCATATATTAAGACCAGCTGATTTCCTAAGTCTAGGAAAATGCTTAACTTTGACCCCAGCAACCAACAGCGTTGGTACAGTGGAGAAGTCGAAACTTCAAGTCAACCTCATAGAGAGCTGGAAAAGGGGACTGATAATAATGGAAGAATTTAAAAAGATATTCATGGCACAGTACCTGACGAGTCTGAGAGAGAGGTACCAGAACTCTCCTAAACAACCAAGAATTGTTTCTGATAATGAACCAAAATTAGGAGACATTGTTCAAATAAAGTCAGATCTAAAAAACCGCGAGTTGTGGAAGGTTGGGAAAATAGCAGAACTAATAAGGAGCGCAGATGGCAAACATAGGGTCGCTAAAGTTAAAGTTGGCGACTCCGTTATGACTCGATCTGTGGGTCATCTGTACCCGCTGGAGACGGAAGACAAAGATGGTTTCACACAAACAGAAACCATAACAGAAATGGAACAAACGGCATCACATCTTGACAAGCCTGTTGAGTTTCTGGATATGGATGCTGCCCCATACGGAGGCAATAGTATACCATCAACACTATCTGATCCAGTACCTGAGAATCCTGGTGAGGTAGTAGCTGCAGAGGAAGTAATGGATATGCGAGAACATGATTCAGCATTGATGGACACAGATTCATCAAAACCTAAAGAAGCCGCTTCCAACCCTTATAATGTACAGTCAGAGAGTAGAATTAAAAGAGACGCTGCTATTCGTGCCAGAGAAAAAATCCTGGAGTGGACGCGTCACCTGCTTACAATACTACATTAGGACTCCCCTTTGCTCGTGGGAGTGTCGCGCGGAGCGCGAAACGCCATACAAAAGTCGGTATGTATCAACATTTCATTAGTAATGTCAATCTATATTTTGGAGTGTGGTAACACCACTCTTGTCTTTGACTAACTTTTTTCTGGTTGATACGGTGAAAAAGGAAATGGCGGGAGAGAGTGGCGGCGGACACGAAACGAAAAGGTAAAAGGAGGAGAGAAAAGGACATGTTAGGAGCTACGAGCTCCTAGGAGGCCCAGACCCCATTAGAGAACAACTCAGGTGAGTGTTTGATTGCAATATTATCTTGTCGACATAAACGTGCATCATAAGGTGGAAAGATGAGGAGACGGTTGAATCATATCGTACTTTCCGTTGTGTAGTAGTCTAATCTTGCAGTGCACAGCACACATGGTAGTCAAGGACATTGGACAGGGAAGCCTGAAGCTCCCATGTATAAGAGGTGTGTCCGGGAACACACAGGGCACGGTCGACTGAGTTGGAGCAACCGTGGCGAGACTATGGGGAAGGTGGAGGTCTCCGGGGGGGCATAGCCCCCCCGTCTGGCTAAGTGACTGATGTGAAAAATAAGACTAGTCACCAGGGACATGCCCTGTCTAGACCAGAGCAAGTCGACCGTTGCCCAAATGCAGGTGCATAGCCATCAATAGTTATGAGAGTCCCTTGCATATAATGTGGGTTGCAACCATAAAGGGATAAGAGATGGAAAGGCACCAGGTTAAACCGAATCACGCATGATAGTGACATAGTCACAAGAGAGAGGCAAGACCTCATTTTATCCGTATATACATAACTAAGTAAAGAGTGGAAGTAATTGGTCGACTCATCTTTCCATTCTAATGAGATCTTATGTGTAATTAGTATACTCATGTCGCCCACTCGTGTATGTGATATTTCATTCATTCAATATATGGGGGACGACACCTGGCATATTTTATTAGGGTAGCTATCATAGCGACACGTAAGCGACAAACAGTAGATGTTTTCATGGAATGTTTCTGGTGTCAAACTGGTGGAAACAAGTGGGAATAACCTGACGGCTCCGACAAACGATTAAACGCTGTACAGATAGTTCAACTCATCTTTGCGCGCGGCGCTATGTGTGAGTAAACCTTGATGCTTAGCCAAGTTGCCAATCGCTAGCGCTTAGTCGTCAATTGCAGCTAACTGTCTTTGTCGCTCTAATATGAAAGAGTGACAGAGAGCGATAACTACGATACGCTACTAAGCGCTAACGCTTGGCAACTTGTCTAAGCATCCTGGTGTTGCTCGGACGACGACGGCCGCGTCACTGCCACACAAAACAAAAACAAATGAAAGCTGTATAATTACAAGCGCACGCACACATAGCGCCGCGCGCAAAGATGAGTTGAACTATCTGTACCATCATAAGACTATTGAATATCAGGCAAGCCTGTAAGCTAATTTACCGTCGTGGTTTAAATACTGACCTCAGCAGCTGCCAAACAGCGTTCTCCGGCTGAAAACGCTTGCACGCGAGCGAGCAGGACGGCGAGCACAGCGACCGGCGCAGGCGCTGCACCTCGATCATGCGCACGAGCGCGATCTCCGAGGGGGTGCCCATGAACGCCCCCACCAGCCCGGCTAGGATGGCCATTTCTAGCCGCTCGGGGAAATGGGGGTACCTATGGTCCCTGTGGTTAATCCCACCTGTTACCATATCTGACACCAGTGGTAACAACTGGGTAGCTACCAACACATAGTTTAGTGGTAACAAGTGGAAAAAACATTCCCCATAGTCACCACCAGGTACTCTAGTGGTGACAGGTAGAAAGAAATCCCAGTTAATACCACTGGCATTTAGAATGACAGTATTTCCTAGCACCTGGGTGCTTAGACAAGTTGCTAATCGCTAACGCTTAATCGTCAATCGTAAACGAAAGGCAGCTAACAGTCTTTGTCGCACTAATACGCAGTGATAGAGAGGCAAAACTACGATACGCTACTAAGCATTAGCGCTTGGCAACTTGGCTAAGCATCCTGGCATATTTTATTAGGGTAGCTGTCATAACGACACGTAAGCGACAAAAAGTAGATGTTTTCATGGAATGTTCCTGGTGTCAAACTGGTGGAAACAAGTGGGAATAACCTGACGGCTCCGACAAACGATTAAATGCTGTACAGATAGTTCAACTTTCAACCTTGTGTTGCCCGGACGACGACGGCCGCATCACTGCCACACAAAACAAAAACAAATGCACGCACACATAGCGCCGCGCGCAAAGATGAGTTGAACTATCTGCACCATCATAAGCCTATTGAATATCAGGCAAGCCTGTAAGCTAATTTACCGTCGTGGTATAAGCACTGACCTCAGCAGCTGCCAAACAGCGTTCTCCGGCTGAAAACGCTTGCACGCGAGCGAGCAGGACGGCGAGCACAGCGACCGGCGCAGGCGCTGCACCTCGATCATGCGCACGAGCGCGATCTCCGAGGGGGTGCCCATGAACGCCCCCACCAGCCCGGCTAGGATGGCCATTTCTAGCCGCTCGGGGAAGTGGGGGTATCTATGGTCCCTGTGGGTTAATCCCACCTGTTACCATATCTGACACGTACCTAACAACTGGGAATTCAAATCCCTGGGATTTTTTTTTTAGTGGTAACAAGTGGGAAAAACATTCCCCATAGTCACCACTAGGTACTCTAGTGGTGACAGATAGAAAGAAATCCCAGTTGATACCACTGGCATTTAGAATGACAGTTTTTCCTAGCACCTGGCATATTTTATTAGGGTAGCTATCATAGCGACAAAAAGTAGATGTTTTCATGGAATGTTCCTGGTGTCAAACTGGTGGAAACAAGTGGGAATAACCTGACGGCTCCGACAAACGATTAAACGCTGTACAGATAGTTCAACTCATCTTTGCGCGCGGCGCTATGTGTGAGTAAACCTTGTGTTGCTCGGACGACGACTGCCGCGTCACTGCCATACAAAACAAAAACAAATGAAAGCTGTATAATTACAAGCGCACGCACACATAGCGCCGCGCGCAAAGATAACTTGAACTATCTGTACCATCATAAGCCTATTGAATATCAGGCAAGCCTGTAAGCTAAACCGTCGTGGTATAAACACTGACCTCAGCAGCTGCCAAACAGCGTTCTCCGGCTGAAAGCGCTTGCACGCGAGCGAGCAGGACGGCGAGCACCGCGACCGGCGCAGGCGCTGCACCTCGATCATGCGCACGAGCGCGATCTCCGAGGGGGTGCCCATGAACGCCCCCACCAGCCCGGCTAGGATGGCCATTTCTAGCCGCTCGGGGAAGTGGGGGTATCTGTCGTGGTCGCTGTTAACATTGTTGATACTTGAAGAAAGAGACGAAAAAGCCTAAATATTGTGGCACGTCAGTAATGCCGACGACATTGGTCTAAGGCGACCGGCTTAGCGGAAAACCATACGTGCGAGAGGGATTCCCATATCGGCATCCCGCTCCAACTCATGGATTTGCTCGCCGCCGGTCGCCACACACACTTGCGATTTGCATTTTACGAACTTTATGACCACATTTTTCGTTGGTGTACAGTGCCCATTAGATGTATCGGAGCTGCCAAGGTGCTCAAAAATATCTGAACATGCACTCTTAACACTACAGCAATAGAGGCTTACTAATTAAGACATCTGTGAGCACCCCGACGGCCGCTCAGATATATCTGATGGCGACTGTACCTGACCAGACAGAAAGAATTATGATTATTTTACCGACCGCAAAGACATATAGAGAAATGTACCTACGCAATGACAAATGTAGTTTGTAAAATATAACTCCGTGAGCCTTCTATTCATAGCCTTGATTGTATATTTGTCTTAGATCCTTGATACTCTTATTTGTTACTAACTTTTAGGTTCGAAAATGAATATATCTCTAATAATTTCCCGAAGGATCGCAGTGTGTAGGTACCTACACACTGCGATCCTAACAATTTATTGTCTATTATGAGTTTGCAATAAAAACGCTTTTCCGCTTTTTACCTTACATTGCTGAATTCGTTGAAAATATCTGAAGGATCCACGGAAATAACAACTCTAGTCAATTCAAATTACAGAAGGAAAAACCACATTTACATTTAACAGAATAAGTTGTGAATTTGCTCTGATTTTTTAAGCACTGGACATGTTTTTTTCCGTAGACCCTTCATCTACACGTACGCACTTAACACAAGAGTTAGCGCCAGCTGTATGATAATTGATAAATACAGTTACACAATACACAGTGACAGGTGCCTATCTCGCTATACAGGGTGGAACGGAACGACGATCTTTCCCGCTACCGACCGAGTCTACCAAATATTACGATGAACTTTCAGAATGGGACCAACATCGAAAACGTACATGAAAACGAAACTTTTCTATACTATATCACAGAATATATATTGAACTCTAACTAATCTCTCACTTTGTACGAGGGGTAAACATTTTTAAAGATAGATATTTCGATGTTGGTATGTAATACTGAAAGTGGGTGAATCAACTTTTTTCTGTCTGTTATTGCCATGGTTACGGTCGCCCGAGTCACGCTGGTTTTATGCAAAATTATGCTACTTAAATTAGGCAAACATGCAAGTAGTGCATGTCTGTAGGTGGCCCAATAAGGAAAGGGCTTGTTAACACCAGAAAAATATATGTTTGCATAGTTTAGGTAAGTAGCATAATTTTGTATAAAACCAGCGTGACTCAGGCGACCGTAACCATGGCAATAACAGACAGAAAATAGTTGATTCACCCAAGTTCATCGTAATGGTTGGCAGACCCGGTCGGTAGCGGGAAGGATCGTCGTTCCGTTCTACACAGTCTTCTCGCTATAATCTTGTGGTAAGCGCGTGTCCAATCCGCCAACTTACGCTCTGAACTGGTCATACAGGGTGTTATACACATACAGCCTGGAGCCAGTGTACGTGACCTGGCGGAGCAGCCCTGCCGTCAGCCCCGTGTACAAGCCCCGCTGCCCCTCGCACGCCATGATGCGCCGGAGCATGCAAATCGTGCCGACCTTCTTCGGGAACAGTTGGAGGCGGACTTTGATCACGTCTAGCGGGTGGACCGCTGTTGTGGCTATCATGCTGAAATGTGGCATGTCGCTGGCTCAGTATTAGGGGAAAGAAAATTTAAAAAAAAAAGAGTGGAGGATCCGTACACTTTTTACTCTAAGCTTTTTAGAAAAAAAAGTACCAGCAATTTTTAAATGAAATCATGCTGCTTGGTGGCTATATTATCTGGCTTTCATAAAAGTTCAGCTTAGAGCTAATACAAAATAAGGTAAGGACGTCAGACAGTTTTTCCCAAAAAATGTAAAGTGTACGAAAGCGCCCCATAGCTTTCTGAAATAAATGCATTTAAAAATGACTCTTATAATTACTTTGAGATGTCAAAAACACGTTATAATTTTTTTTGAAGAAACTAGCTTCCATATTTCCATGCCTTCTCGGTGGTGAGTTATGCATATTAGTGGCCATTATACATAAAAATATGAACATGTTCGCGTGTCGGATAGCGGAGATATGACCACTGTACGAATGCTCCTGCTAAGATATTCCATTTATTGCCCGGAGGACCTATGACCGGTGGGGTCGGCGTGTTCTCGAGTGGCGACCACGCACTGGACGGCGCAGCGTGGGCCCCCCACAAGATGGAGCGACGACCTGTAGGCTTATGATGGTACCGTGTTTAATCGTTTGTCGTCGTTGCCGTCAGGTTCTAACAAGTATGTAAGTGCGAAAGTGACGCGTAGCACGATAAATAGATAAAACGGGACCATCATAAGCCACCTGGTAAAGGTTGCGGGTGTCCAATGGATGCGGACAGCTCACGACCGATCTTTGTGGAACTCTCTGGGGGAGGCTAATGTCCAGCAGTGGACGTCAATTGGCTGATGATGATAATGATGATGATATTCCATTTTTAGGGAAGGTAGTTAAATCTGGATTAAGTGCCTACGCTTGCAAATAAAAGATGTAAATAAAAGAGACACGGCGATACTCGCCCTGCGATGATAGCTGATAGCTGGGAGAGTATGGCCGTGTCTCTTTTATTTACATACGAGAGTGCGTATCTTTTGTTCGTATTTCTAGCCCATAGTTCATAGCTTAGTAGCTATGAACTATGGGCGCGGGCGCATGCGAAGGACACACGCTCGCGGACTTGTTTCTTGAATTCAGCGCTAAGTTACGCCGCGGCCACGACATCGGTCTAATGCCCCGGCCACGACATTGGTCTAAGGCGTAAGGCGACTGGGTTAGCGGAAAACGTATGTTGCTCCCTCTCGTACCTATATCGGCATCCCGCTCCCACTCATGGATTCGCTCGCCGCTGGTCGCCTTAAGGTGCGTTTAAATTAAAAGAGCATTCGCTGTTCTAGCGCCCGTTCTACGAAATCAACCAATCACGTTTTGTGTACCGATCGAATTTCGTAGAGTGGGAGGTTAGAACAGCGAATGCTCTTTTAGTTTAACCGCACCTTTAGACCAATGTCGTGGCCGGGCCGTTAGGCGTACGCCCGTCGCGGACTCACTGGCGCGTGCGCACGCGACGGGCATCCCCGTTTGGTAAAAAAGTTAAATTACAAGTTTTAAATTGTATTTCTATCCATTTAAATTTAATGCATGTACGAGTAGAATGTAGACGATTCAAAAGAGTTTGTTGCTATTCCAATTTGAATAAAGAATTATTTGACTTTGACTTTGTAAAAATACAGATATATATGAGACATGAGTAGGTTGTAAGATTTTGTATTAATTAATCTTAAGGAAATATTGTAGTGCCCCTCAGAGTTTCATAGCTGGACAAGTAGAATGCATTACCTCATCTTGTATTTACCTATGAAAACAATAAACATTACTGATAAGCTAGCGTAGGCCCTTCAGCGTCAATGTGCCAAAGTTCAAATTTGATGTTGAGTAAAGACGAAACATAGGACCGTGTAATATTGAGGAAACGATGTGGCTGATGATACCGTTTTACCGTTTATCGTAGTACACGCCACAACGAACGCGTGACAACAACGAGGACAAATGATAATCACAGGATCATCATAAACCTGCACTTCCATTTAGTATAGGTAATTCGACACCTAATCTTAGCTAAATTGTAAGCGTAGATGGGCTCAATAAATACGTCACTTGTGTCCCCAAACACGACACCTAAGTGTTCTAAGGGAAAATTTAATTTTAACCCATTTTATCCAGGTCACATAAATACCCATCATAGCTAAGTAGTAAGAAAAACAGGTAGGTAACTTACCCCGACACAACTCCCATAGCGACTTTCAACTTCGTAGCGATCGTATCGAGTCTCTTTTGTGTTCGATCTATTCTCGTCCAGGACACTTCTTCCGGCATTGGTCTCCCGAGTATTATATCCCTAGATTTCGGTCTCCCAAAGGGCATATACCGGGGTATTGGCGTCACATAGGATAGATTTTTAGGTTGCGGCCCACTGAAAGACTTGGAAGTAGTCTTCGGTGTATTAGTGGTTGCTATAACTTGTTTTAGGACTTTGGCATTTTCTCCTGTTTGAGGTTTTGCAGTAGACATTGATTGTTGTGCAGTTTTCAAGATCATAGCCGTAGTTTTTAATATTTCAAATGGTGTGTCATGCTTCTTTAAAACCATACTTATCTTGTTATAAGACTTATAAGTTACCAAGTTTAGCTTTGATAGCGTGGACCTATCTTTGTTTGGTATTTGAAATGGGCTTACCGCTTTTTGGATGTGAAATTGTGGTGGATTTTGAGATATCTGGAGTAACAAGATATCCACATAGGGTTTCATTTTAAAGGGATATAAATATGGATTGAGTTTCTTATGGAGTTTCGTATTCATTGTGAATTTTGTGTATTGCTGGAGTTATTGAGTTTGTTATTTCATTTCGTTGTCTTGTTTAAAATGGTTGTTGTTTAAATGAGCCATGTTTTCAGTAAAACTTATAATTTTATTTAAATTGTTCAGTAAATGTTTGTTTTTGTCGCGTCATTTCAACGCGATGATTTTGACATTGCTATTGACTTTTTTGAGTCATAGAGTCCCAATTTGGAAAATAGAAGATTTATAAAAGGAACCTTTTTCGAAATCTTAACCTTTTGACCGCCAAAGTCGGCCATAGACGACAACGGAAAATCGCAACTACGACGCCAATGACGGCACTGGCCGACAGCTACGCCAATGCAGTAGGAACTTACGCGGGACACCGTAAAGTTCAATTTCGCTTAAATAATCGCGTAGGTACACGTGGCGTCTGGAGGTCAGAATATTCCTTCGACGTCTGGCGGTCAAAAGGTTAAGGAGTTTATTGTGCTTGCCAGAGAATTATCGATACCGAAGAAAATAATACTCTAATACGGTATCATACTTTGTGTGTGGCTTAATACTCAAAAGAGTATCATATCAGTATCACTATCACCACGCAATAAAGTTTGCTTGCAGCCAAGTGCCTTCAATTTCCGCACACACATTAACTACATAATTGAGTTTTTATAACCCAGAAATCTGATCAAACTTGCAAAATCCATTGATCCATGCCACAGAATTAGATTTGGATAGAAGAAACAAGTTCATTCATTTGTATGGCGGCCGAGCGTGTTAGATTTTGTACTGAAGTTGTTACTTGCCTATGATTTTAAATATGTCTCAGGCCCTTGAGTAGGTATTCATATTTTTTTGTGTTGTTGCAATTAATATTACTTAAGGAGCCATTATTATTAATGTTTTTGTTCACTTCAACTTACAAAATTTGACGCCCGAAAGCTGCAAGGTGCGATTAAAGACGGACAACTCAGTGGATTTCACTGAGTTCATTTGAGACGCTAAGTAGATACGTTTGCTTGATCTATGGTATATATGACATCTGTGATCCATACATGGTAATCAAGATCGGAATTATTTTTTAAAACAACTTAATTTCATTTGCAGCTCAGGGGAGTTAGGTACCATGACGTACTAATGCGATTCAGTTTAGGTCGAGAGAAAGGGACAAGGCTATACGAGTCGTATATGACTGCCCCTTGCCCTGAACCTAAACTGAATCGCATTAGCACGTCATGGTAACCCCCCAGGGGGGTGCTTAGACAAGTTGCCAATCGCTAACGCTTAATCGTCAATCGTAAACGAAAGACAGCTAACTGTCTTTGTAGCACTAATAAGAAAGAGTGACAGAGGGGGAAAACTACGATAACGCTTAGTAAAGCGTGAGCGAATGGCAACCTGGCTAAGCATCCAGGAGTTTTAACACATTCGTTCTCATTAAGCGCTTTGCTACGCTCGTAGCGCTACGTCGTAGCCCATAGCATGGATCTACCGCTTTGAGAAAATGCATCTAGAGGCGTGACCATTACCTATCTGTCACGACGAAAATTCCTTTAGGTCACAGTTTCTAAAGGTTAATCCCAAAAATAAGGCACGATTTAAATGTAATGAAAATGCACACTTTTTTTGACTAATTTCTTTTTTAATCCCTGATATATAAAGTATACAGAATAGGGTTAGGTATTATAATTGCAAATCACCCTGCAGCTCTGGTGGCTTAGACGAGAAACTATTTTGTCTCCATTTTAGGTCCGTTTTCCCTTAATTTCAGAAATCCGTTGCGTTTTTTTAAAGATTTAAGCGTACAAAGGGACATAGGGACAGAAAAAGTGACTTTATTTTATACTATGTAGTGATTTATACTCAAAGTTCTATATCAGCAAGCTCTCATCACCCATGGTTTGAAGGAGGTGATTCCACACTGCAACATCATTTGGGCTCTACTTTTCACTTACGATCAGGTGGAGTGGAGCCACTTTGTTGTGCCAACATAAAAAAAAGTCATATTTATGCAAATTTCATAGAACATTTGAACAAAAGAGTGTTATGTTCAGTGATCGGTTTTTTGGATTCACCCTAGCAGGATTTCGCGTATAAAAAAATAACGGATATGACTATATTTTTTTTATTTAAGACTATTATATTATACACACGAGAACATATTTTATGAAACAGAAACATGACAATATAATTAAAGTTTATTTTTCAAGTCACTATAGGAGACCCGCCGGGTGAATCCAAAAACCCGATCACTGGTTACGTTATGTCATGGTAAATCCTTCGAAGTAATTCCTCGGCGTGCTTTACCATACTAAACCCTGTTCTTTGTACTTTATGATTAAATCAAGAAATAAAAAAATCAAACAAGAAATAAGTATTTTTCATCGATTTCATATCTTGCGTTATTTTTGGGACACCCATTATTATTGACAAAAATCATTTGTTGTTGAATCGTTATAAAACTTATGTCCTTTTTTTCGAAGTTGCGGCTTGATTAAAATTCATAATATGAAGTCCATTTCCTGACGTTAATTTACACATTTCATTTTACAAAAGAATTTCAGTATGACAACCTAAAGTAAAGGCAAAATAACCAAAAATATCTGTACCACTTTCTGTCTCTTTCACCTGTCAGTACCATTATACACCTAGCATTATTTGTAAGCGCTATTTAGTAAAATTTTCCCACTTTGTCTCTTACCATAAGGATGAAATTGGCTTGCAGCTTTATAGGAACTAAACGTATAAGCGCCCTTTATGGCAAGCGATAACGTGGGACGTTTTTACTAAATCGCACATATTTTCTCTTCATCAGCCTATGACAGGCCATTGCTGGACGTAGGCCTCTCCTATTAACTATGCGTATCGACGCATTAGGAGGTAAATGCCCATAATCGCCACGCTGGGCATGCGGATTGGCGATCGCAGTAATGTGCCCGCTATGATGACGCTGCTGCCCATCATCAATCTTTTATCAAATAATGGTCAGTGACACTTCAATCCCTTAGTCGACTTTTACGACACCCGCAGGAGGAGTTGGGGTGGTGACAAATGTATTCTTACCTACTGCCGTCGCCACACGGCTATCACACACACACACACACACACACACATACACATTTTATTCAGGTTTAATTGAAAACTACATTTTACAACAAAAATCTTTAATAACGTACCACAAAACATTCAATGTCTGAACTGTTAGTCACAGCTAAATCTATATAAAAATATATAAGTACAATATACGTATATATATTTATGAATACTCCATCACATGGAATATTTCTTAAGAATGGTCTTATGCAAAATGGTAACCAAAAAAAAATTGTACATGAACTTCATTTGAAGTTTTAATTCAATAAATTCAATTAAATCCTTTTACAGGGCCATTCATTTAAGTGTTTGAAGCTTGAATGATTTAATTTTAATAAAATTATAATATCCAAAAGTGGTCTAAAATGCAATGGTTATGAGATAAATTCACTGTGCTCTCTAAATATTATACAATCTCAATATTGAGCCAAGCTCGAGTACCAATATTAAAATAATCACCAATGTGACTTTTATAAACCTCAAAATAGAGTAAATTCATTGATAGATAACTTCGCCATTTTTTTCTACAAAGCTTGATGGCTGAAGTGATATAAATGATATACATATAATACTAGTTTAGGTAATCTATTGAAAGTCAAAGACACCTGTAATGATGCTTAAATATACATATTTTTATGTGGCGGCCATTTTTTTCATTTATAGCGTGTTTGGTTTGCCACAGATTCGGCGCGTTCAAAAGTTTAAAACTATATAAGAAGTGTAAAGATGTCCAAAAGTTCTAATAAATTTGTACGATCTGATTCTAACTACAAGTGTGTGTATTTACTACAAATATAATAAATACGTAGCTTAGCGTGAGTAAAATTACAGAGAATGTAGTAGATTTTTTTATTTAGGGTAAACTCGGGTAATTTGTGACTACATTTTCCTTCAAGCGTAAAAAAATATTTTTCACCTCACTGCTCGTAAACACGCTGTTTGTCCTTCAATTTCAGAGCGCAAAACTGTGTTTTAATCTCTAGAGGTTAAAGTAATATTTTTTTAATTTTCTGAATAGACTAAAGCAATAACTTATACGGCCTGAGAGTGAAATAAGCTTTTTGACGTTTGAACTAGACAGTACGTTCGAAAACTCAATAGTTTCAAACAGATTCATATACACATAAACCTTTCATAATATTATTTTCAATATGCTAAAATCCAAATTAAATACCACATTTTGTTGTAAAAGGCTTTAAATTAAAAGTTCTAAAAATACGACAAATAAAAACAATAGGAAAATGAAAGTGTTGACACTATGCAAATTTCAGAACGCATCCGAATATTTTTTTCTTTTAAGATTTAAACGAGTTCGGTCGTGTTTTATTTTCTTTCATTGTTGATATCTTAGTTTAACATACTTAAGTGGCTTTGGGGTAATTGCGAGATGCGAAAGTGGGATAATTCCGAAAATCACAGAAAAATCGCCAATAACTACATGAGTCTCATTTTGGAATTATCCTGAATTTTTAAGCATTGCCACGCCAAGATAAATATTTGAGGTTATTGTTTTATTATTTGTTGATTTGTTTATTTTTTGGAAGTTGAGAACTTGCAAATAATTACCTTCTAATTTGTTATGTTTGAGTTTTATTTCGCATGTTTCCTCGCTTTAGTGTGGTGAAAAATGTTGTGTTTCATTCGGCAGCAAAGCTTGTTCAACTCTCGTGCCTTAAAATCAATCAAGGTTTCAATATTTGCACGAGAGTTAAACAATCACTTTGCTCCCTTGTAAAACAAATAACTATAACCATCTCCCATATCTTAGCGCAATCCACCTGATAATATACCTACACATATCAAGTAAGTCGCATTTTACTAGCCACAAAATTGCCCGAGTCTCCTTAATGGAACAGAGTTTTCATATAATTTTACAAGTACAATGTGGGTATCGTATACAAATATCCCATCACACGTGTATCACAATACGCCTAAATCTATATAGCGCGTAAACGGTATAATTAATATGAATATAAAATAAAATCTCAAAAAGCGTAAACTATGAAAATAATCTTACAGAATATGAAACTATGAAAATAAACTTAGAAAACAGTGCTTAGAAACAAAAAATGGAATATTTCATCACAATCAAAACATTAAAATACACTTTTTTTTTAATTTTGGCACTTGCATGATATAATTCCAATTTGTGGTCAAATATTTCTACAAAATGTAGAATTCACGAAACATTACTTACCTAACTTTAAAATAGTAACATTTTGCATAGTCACGTTCTGGCATAGAAAACTTAAAAGTTTCCTTAACATGTAGAAGTTACTTACATAACGCTTCGTTCTTTCTTTTCAAGCGTGCATATTATTATAGTTACATTTTGTTGAATTTTATAGTATCAGAAACAGTTGGATCAAAATTCTTTTCGTTGTCTTGTTTCATACCACTCTGTCACGCTTTTAGTTGGTTTTTCGACTCAGTATATAAAACAAATCGGTGCACTTGTATTTCTTTTTCACGCTAGATTTTAATCTATACATCAAACATTAGAAACAAAACATGATCCCATACAAAAATCACAACTGTGTCACGTTTTTTAGGGACACAAAATAAGACAAAGAAAATAATTTTGACCCAGTTAAGAGCTTAATTAAAACCAAAATCCCGATTCTTTCCATTGTATCATGGAAGTTAGTCATACAAACTCTATATTATTATATGCGTATTAGCATAGCATAGGGAGTAATAGAAATGTCAGTACGTCATTTAATAATATTTTGTCTCAAAACTTATTTTTTTGTCGGCAAGTATGATGAAAAACGCTTACGGCGTCGGGCTTCTAACACCCTCGTTAGTAATTCCGTACTTACCTCCCTTGATGCACAATGTACTATTTCATCACACTTGCTGTCTAAGCGAGCCATTGCTTGCGCGCGTAGCCGGAGTAAAAGAAAAGTGATATTCCCTAGGGAGCAATCCGAGTAATATAAATGTCAGTACGTCATTTAATAATATTTTGTCTTAAAGCTTTTTTTTTGTCGGCAAGTGTGATGAAAAACGTATGCATCACGGTCGGTAAGCGGAATACTAACTCGAGTCATTAAAAACCCTTCGCCTACGGCGTCGCTCCCTTGATGCACAATGTACTATTTTTCATTAAAGCGCTTAACTACCGTAAAACTACCCAACTATAGTCCAAAAGCTCCCAACTCTATGGTCCAAAACTATGTCAAATATCTTTGATAGTAGTGTAATTATTATATTATTGACGCAGTTGTTACTCAAAGTCTCCTCATTAATGATTAAAACACTTAGACAAAACTAAACTAAAAGATTTCCATTGATGCTTAATTACGAGTTGAACTCGTGGACCATAGTTGTAATACTGGACAGTATAGTTTTACGGTATGTATTTTTTTGCAATCGTCGCGTAAATTCATCAAAACTGATCTTCCTAACATGTATATTGTATCGTAGACTCAACTTAAACCTACAAATACTTGAAGTAAGCGGCGTTCATTTGCTCCAAGAATATAAAAGTGAGTACTGTGTGTGGGCCGAGCCGCGCGTAGTACGGCAGGAAACCCTTCCATAGCGATAGGACTCCTTCGTTCTTCAGTAAATTGGACACCACGGATAACTGGCTTTGTCCTTTGGCTGCGTTCTGGATTCTGGAAAAAAAATGGTCAATATTATCATCAAATTAATGTGTCATGAAACTTGGCTTCTCAAGATTTGTATCTTTTAAAAAAAATATGGACAATTGCTGTGTGATGACGGCAGTATAGTACATTACGACACAAGTGCGAAAAACATGAAATACGAAACTAGTGGCGATGTAAAATGAGCCACTTCTCGCACTAGCGCATAAAATATTTTTAGTACAAATGATGCCTTTTTTAGGCTGTAGCGCGAGAAGTGTGTCATTTTACGTCAGGTCCAAAACTTCGGAGGACTATTTGTCCTAAAAACGCCGTACGAGACACGTGCAAAAACGAAATTCGTAACTCGTGTCGATTTAAAACACTCCCTTATCGGTCGTGTTTTAAAACATCGCCATTCGTATCGAATTTCATGTTTTTCGCACTTGTGTCGTAATGTACTAATTTGTCATCAACCCAACCCTCCCCATGGTTGTCGTAAGAGTCGACTAAGGGATTTGAAATGTCATTGACAATGGTCAATAAATGTATTTATTGAAGATTGATGCTGGGCAGCAGCACATGCATTCCATGAAAAAGTCCACCGATGTCCCGTATAAACACGGTTTTTCTCAAAATAGGGATGATGACTGTAGTTAAAATAAATTATGTAACATTATGCACGACATACGAGCCCCGATGCATATGTTCTCGTCCAGTTAGACAGTTTTTCGAGATTATCCCGTTCATCCGGGGGAAAAGGTTTAGAGACAAAACCTTCACTATTCAATAGTAGTACTAAAGTAGTTTCTTTGAGTATTAAATATTTGGACTTAATAAATCAGAATAAAAAAAAACTATTTCACGAGAGGTATTTTTTTTAATTTTTTTCACAATTTTTAATTTTGTAAATAATTAATGAATGTAAAGAACGCCATTAATATTAAAGACGACATGGTACACCTGATGCACTGCGAATTTTGCGTCAAGCTTATAAGCGCGGAATTACGGTGGTGAACGAAAATATAATTTAGACACTGGTTTGTTAAAATCGATTTATTAAACAACAAAAGCGTACTTCAGATTGTTGTGTCTCTTGAACTGTAGTACATTAACCATGACTAACGTTCATACAATTAATCATTAGCATAATGTGATCATTTTTAAAATATTCAAAAATTTGTAAAAATTGTTTCGAACTAGACGAACTCCACTGCATCGGGGCTCGTAATACACGAAGAAATTATTACTAAGATGTAGATTGCAATAATTTTTGTACAGAACTTCTATTTAATAAATTGAAAAGAACTTAAAAGAGTAGGTCATTTGGCAGTACTCAAACGTGACGTCACTTTTGAGTATTTCATATAAAATTCCATAGTGGAGATCGTTTTGACAGTTCGAAATAAGATGCTGATTTGACTTGCCAGTCATCATGCTTATTGTTGGTTTATTGAAGTTCACTTGCGTGACCAGAGGAATTAAAATTTGCTCTAAATTACCAAAACATACACACGTTTGTACGGGACAGCCCATGGAATGCTGCAGCATCATCATAGTGGACACACTACTGCGATCGCCAACCCGCTTGCCCAGCGTGGCGATTATGGGCATTCACCTCCTACTACGTCCAGGAGTGCGATTTTTGAATTTCATCGATGATATTGAGACCACTGGTGACTAAAATTATCACCTGTGATTTGATGTTACCGTTTCCCAAATAACGTATTTTTGATTCTCATACGATCTTTACCAACATGCAGAAATTGTACAATGTCAGTCATAGACAATAAAATTATCCTATTACGTTCCTTTTTGTGCAGATGTAGTAGTGTTGCCCTTAGTATTGGTTTCATTTTTAACCGACTTCAAAAAGGAGGAGGTTTACAATTCGTCGAAATCTTTTTTTTTTTTTTTTATGTATGTTCCCCGATTACTCCAAGACGCGTGGACCGATTTGAAAAATTCTTTTTTTGTTTGAAATGGTATACCTTCTAGTTGGTCCCATTGTCACCAAATCCAGATCCGATGATGGGATCCTGGAGAAATCGAGGGAACTCTTCAAATGTTGTAGGCACACATGACATTTTTCATTTATTTTCGAAGACTAATGAAGTATTTGCGTCTAGTCATGAACGTCTTAAGTTGGCCATCTGATGATGGAAGGTACAACTCCTTAGTAATTAGGAGTTGGGGGATAATTCTTTAAATATGACATATTTCGTGTTTTTTTGGGAGCTATTCGAGTATTTGCCTTTAGGTGGTCATCCTTTTATGTTGGTGAGCTGATGATGGAAGGTACAACTCCTTAGAGATTAGGAGTTGGGGGATAATTCTTAAATATATCATATTACACGTATTTTGGAAGCTATTCGAGTATTTGCCTTTAGGTCGTCATAGTCTCCTGTTGGTGAGCTGATGATGAAAGGTATAACTCCTTAACGATTAGGAGTTAGAGGATAATTCTTTGAATGTAACAACTGTCATACATTTTTGAGATCTATTCAAGTGTTTGCTTAGTAGTTATGACATGTTGGTTAGCGGTTAGTGTTTCTTTAAATAGGCATGCTAAGGCTGTTACCTATAATCTTTGATATGATTCACACCTTTACCTGCTGATGATACACTGTATAACTCCTTGATAATGGGATAATTCTTTGAATATCGCACAGACGGTTTGTTGTATATTCATATAAGTTAGCCAGTTCAGGTTTTCTGCCTACTACAGTGCAGTACATTCTAATTACAAGTATTTAGAGCATACTAAATAACGATTTTATATAAATTACACTACTAAAAAGCAAAAAATAAAATATTTTAAAATAAAAATAAAACCGCCTTCAAAAATTCACCAGAACTAAAAAGTTAAAAATAATTTTATTTCCTACTTCTTAGGCTTTCCTACCCAAACCTTTAAACCTTTTACCCTATTCATTGAAAAAAAATATTATGGCTAGGTATCCTACAGATTTCTTAGAAGTCGGTGCCAAGCCAAATATGTTCACTTCGCGAGTATTATGTATTTGGTAGAGCTTGGTAACTTACTGTCACTCCGGTTATGCTTTCATGAAAATGACTGAGGCAGACCATTCTGTTGATAAAAGCATAATCGGAGTGACAGTAAGTTACAAAGCTCTATCTAATATATACCTATGAACGTATTTGGCTTGGCACCGACTTCTAAGAAATCTGTAGGATACCTAGCCATAATATTTTTTTTCAATGAATAGGGTAAAAGGTTTAAAGGTTTGGGTAGGAAAGCCTAAGAAGTAGGAAATAAAATTATTTTTAACTTTTTAGTTCTGGTGAATTTTTGAAGGCGGTTTTATTTTTATTTTAAAATATTTTATTCATACTAAGGCTTAGCACGCACTGCGGTTTTTTTCTTGCGGTTGCGGTCTGGCCAAAATGCCGAACCGCGGAGGAACTCGCACTGCGGTTGCGTTTCCGCGGTTTTCACGTTCAGTATTACAATGTATTTCCTCAGAGCAGTATGTGTTTTATTTTAAGAACTAAAAAAATAGAAAACATCTTCGCCGACATAAGTACTGGGTGTATCCTCCAACAGATCAAAAATATTTGATGGTATATTTTTGTATAGTGATGTACGAAACAACAAAGACATTTTTTTAACTACTACAGGATGTCAATTAGTAGTTTTGATAAATTATTGCGAATGGTTGACCCACATCTACAATGCCTCCGACGACATAATGCAGCGCACAACACACACCTCACTGCTCCGTTCTCTGAGACGAACTGATGAAAAAACCGCTTTTTACGAACCGCAGTGGGGGCGCTGCCATACATGAAGTATGGGATACTTAAAAACGCGCGATTGCAAACCGCGAATCAAAATGTAGCAAGTTGCGTTTTTAAAATCAGTCATTGAAATAAATCGCAAGTGCGTGCGCTTATAAAGAATGCTGTACGTTACATTTTTTGCGGTTGCGGAACCGCTTTTTAAAAACCGCAGTGCGTGCTAAGCCTTACTCATATTAGGTTCTGTCAAAGTGTCAATGTCATTTGAAAACAAAATTAAAGTTTTGAAAGATGGCAGATGTCACTAAGTCAACTGTCAAAAATAGTCACACGGTGATTTCAAATCATAAAGTTAGAATCCGCGCTAGCGCTTAATAGAGAAAGGAAGCGTGTGAAAGGGAAGCCACCGGTCATATGACTATCACACGAGTGCAAAAGGATAGAAAACAATCCCAAAAGCGTACCCACTTTCGAAGTGACATATCAGCCGTATCAGCCTTCTCGGCGGAGACTGTTACTTAAAAGTGATTTTATATTTAATTCTAGTAAGAAGTAAATTTACACAAATACTTAAAGCGATATGGTATCGTGTAGTGTAAAGGATTGCCCTGTTACCCACCGAAGAAATGACGGCAAACACTCGTTTCACAGGTAAATATGATTTGCCGGTTGATTGTTTTCCAGCGATATTTTGTCGATTCAGTAGCATAAATTGTGTAAGTTATCACTTTCTAGCTTTAATTGTTAGTTATCCTATCACTGTGCGCTAATAATTTATCACAATAATTAATATTAAAGGATATTTTGTGTAAAAATATAAATCGTCACGCTACGCTAGAGCTTGACTAAATGTTGAACTATCAATATCGATATTCGTTCGATAAACATACCCAATCAGTCTATTACATTACGATGCCGTCATAGTCCCAGATTGTAAATACGAATGTGTATTTAACAAACTTGAAGGACCTTACTATGTTTTGTGGGATTTTTTGATAATATGCGATTTTTATTATTTGTGTTAAATTTAAGGGATACACC
>JALPQI010006032.1:0-52784 GCA_025490895.1 Thaumatotibia leucotreta | reverse complement strand
GGTCTGAGTAGAACTAAGAGCGATTGTTAGAATTATCACAATCTGCGCGCTTCAATTTTAGAGCCGGTGTAACATATCTTTACTTATTATATCATTGGGAGAGACACGCTGATATCACGTTAGTACAGGAGACAGACCTGGATGATGACGCCGAGCCACGTGAGGACCAGCCGGTGCACGTTCCGCAGCACGTTCTTGCTGAAGCTGGCGAGCCAGCACACGGAGAACAGAGAGACACGCTGATATCACGTTAGTACAGGAGACAGACCTGGATGATGACGCCGAGCCACGTGAGGACCAGCCGGTCCAGCCGGCCAGGAAACTTTATGAGAAGCTCGGCATATTGACAGTTCCTTCTCTCTATATTTTCGAGGTTGGTAAGTATGTGAGAAGGAATCCTAACGAGTTTCCCACAATAAGGAGTAATTTCCCTAGAAGGAAACCAGCATTGGCTGTCCCGGTGCATAGGCTGCAGAAAACTGGCAAGTCTCTCGGTGTAATGGGTGCTAAGATATATAATAAAATACCTGAGCCAATCAGAACCAATGAAACAGAGCGACGTTTTCTAAAATGCCTCAAAATGTATTGTATCTCAAAGGCCTATTACTCCGTTAATGAATTTCTAGACGAATAATAATTGTTACGAATAATAAATATTTATTTTGTTAATTTATTTATTTATGGAATTGTATATTATTGTGATGAAATGATTTAAATGTATGTTTACTATGTTATTGACGGTGTATGATTAATATCAATAAATGTCTTGTCTTGTCTTGTCTTGTCTTGGTGCACGTTCCGCAGCACGTTCTTGCTGAAGCTGGCGAGCCAGCACACGGAGAACAGAGAGACACGCTGATATCACGTTAGTACAGGAGACAGACCTGGATGATGACGCCGAGCCACGTGAGGACCAGCCGGTGCACGTTCCGCAGCACGTTCTTGCTGAAGCTGGCGAGCCAGCACACGGAGAACAGAGAGACACGCTGATATCACGTTAGTACAGGAGACAGACCTGGATGATGACGCCGAGCCACGTGAGGACCAGCCGGTGCACGTTCCGCAGCACGTTCTTGCTGAAGCTGGCGAGCCAGCACACGGAGAACAGAGAGACACGCTGATATCACGTTAGTACAGGAGACAGACCTGGATGATGACGCCGAGCCACGTGAGGACCAGCCGGTGCACGTTCCGCAGCACGTTCTTGCTGAAGCTGGCGAGCCAGCACACGGAGAACAGAGAGACACGCTGATATCACGTCAGTACAGGAGACAGACCTGGATGATGACGCCGAGCCACGTGAGGACCAGCCGGTCCAGCCGGCCAGGAAACTTTATGAGAAGCTCGGCATATTGACAGTTCCTTCTCTCTATATTTTCGAGGTTGGTAAGTATGTGAGAAGGAATCCAAACGAGTTTCCCACAATAAGGAGTAATTTCCCTAGAAGGAAACCAGCATTGGCTGTCCCGGTGCATAGGCTGCAGAAAACTGGCAAGTCTCTCGGTGTAATGGGTGCTAAGATATATAATAAAATACCTGAGCCAATCAGAACCAATGAAACAGAGCGACGTTTTCTAAAATGCCTCAAAATGTATTGTATTTCAAAGGCCTATTACTCCGTTAATGAATTTCTAGACGAATAATAATTGTTACGAATAATAAATATTTATTTTGTTAATTTATTTATTTATGGAATTGTATATTATTGTGATGAAATGATTTAAATGTATGTTTACTATGTTATTGACGGTGTATGATTAATATCAATAAATGTCTTGTCTTGTCTTGTCTTGGTGCACGTTCCGCAGCACGTTCTTGCTGAAGCTGGCGAGCCAGCACACGGAGAACAGAGAGACACGCTGATATCACGTTAGTACTGGAGACAGACCTGGATGATGACGCCGAGCCACGTGAGGACCAGCCGGTGCACGTTCCGCAGCACGTTCTTGCTGAAGCTGGCGAGCGCCCAGCACACGGAGAACAGGGAGAGACCAATGATATATAAGTAAAGATACGTTATACTCTAACGAAATGAGCGAAATAAATACTTCACATCATACACCTACGATTTATTGACAGTTGACATACACCTATCTTCATACTTCAAAATGCGTAAAAGAGATGGCAAAATACATATACTCGTATTTAATAAATAAAAAAGAGACAACTAGCATTTGACAGTTGCGCGTGCATTCTTAAGGTTGTTATTGATAAACATTGTTTTATCTCTGTTACTCTTGATCTTAAACAGCATAAGCTTGTCTTTTTCTCGAAGTCTTTCAAAAACGTCAAAATGGCGTCCTATTTATTTTCAATAAATAGTAAAATTGAAAAAAAAATATAATTCAGTTTAATTGCGCATGATGTTTGATGTTAAGGGCATTTTTGCATTTTATTTCGTAGTTTTACCTATTGTATAACATAAAATGACATTTTAGGGCGCAGTTCATGTGATTTGCGAGAACTCGGCAGTGGTACACACCTCACGGTAGTCTGAGTAGAACTAAGAGCGATTGTTAGAATTATCACAATCTGCGCGCTTCAATTTTAGAGCCGGTGTAACATATCTTTACTTATTATATCATTGGGAGAGACACGCTGATATCACGTTAGTACAGGAGACAGACCCGGATGATGACGCCGAGCCACGTGAGGACCAGCCGGTACACGTTCCGCAGCACGTTCTTGCTGAAGCTGGCGAGCCAGCACACGGAGAACAGAGAGACACGCTGATATCACGTTAGTACAGGAGACAGACCTGGATGATGACGCCGAGCCACGTGAGGACCAGCCGGTGCACGTTCCGCAGCACGTTCTTGCTGAAGCTGGCGAGCCAGCACACGGAGAACAGAGAGACACGCTGATATCACGTTAGTACAGGAGACAGACCTGGATGATGACGCCGAGCCACGTGAGGACCAGCCGGTGCACGTTCCGCAGCACGTTCTTGCTGAAGCTGGCGAGCCAGCACACGGAGAACAGAGAGACACGCTGATATCACGTTAGTACTGGAGACAGACCTGGATGATGACGCCGAGCCACGTGAGGACCAGCCGGTGCACGTTCCGCAGCACGTTCTTGCTGAAGCTGGCGAGCCAGCACACGGAGAACAGGGAGACACGCTGATATCACGTTAGTACAGGAGACAGACCTGGATGATGACGCCGAGCCACGTGAGGACCAGCCGGTGCACGTTCCGCAGCACGTTCTTGCTGAAGCTGGCGAGCCAGCACACGGAGAACAGGGAGAGACCAATGATATATAAGTAAAGATACGTTATACTCTAACGAAATGAGCGAAATAAATACTTCACATCATACACCTACGATTTATTCACAGTTGACATACACCTATCTTCATACTTCAAAATGCGTAAAAGAGATGGCAAAATACATATACTCGTATTTAATAAATAAAAAAGAGACAACTAGCATTTGACAGTTGCGCGTGCATTCTTAAGGTTGTTATTGATAAACATTGTTTTATCTCTGTTACTCTTGATCTTAAACAGCATAAGCTTGTCTTTTTCTCGAAGTCTTTCAAAAACGTCAAAATGGCGTCCTATTTATTTTCAATAAATAGTAAAATTGAAAAAAAAATATAATTCAGTCTAATTGCGCATGATGTTTGATGTTAAGGGCATTTTTGCATTTTATTTCGTAGTTTTACCTATTGTATAACATAAAATGACATTTTAGGGCGCAGTTCATGTGATTTGCGAGAACTCGGCAGTGGTACACACCTCACGGTGGTCTGAGTAGAACTAAGAGCGATTGTTAGAATTATCACAATCTGCGCGCTTCAATTTTAGAGCCGGTGTAACATATCTTTACTTATTATATCATTGGGACAGACACGCTGATATCACGTTAGTACTGGAGACAGACCTGGATGATGACGCCGAGCCACGTGAGGACCAGCCGGTGCACGTTCCGCAGCACGTTCTTGCTGAAGCTGGCGAGCCAGCACACGGAGAACAGAGAGACACGCTGATATCACGTTAGTACAGGAGACAGACCTGGATGATGACGCCGAGCCACGTGAGGACCAGCCGGTGCACGTTCCGCAGCACGTTCTTGCTGAAGCTGGCGAGCCAGCACACGGAGAACAGAGAGACACGCTGATATCACGTTAGTACAGGAGACAGACCTGGATGATGACGCCGAGCCACGTGAGGACCAGCCGGTGCACGTTCCGCAGCACGTTCTTGCTGAAGCTGGCGAGCCAGCACACGGAGAACAGAGAGACACGCTGATATCACGTTAGTACTGGAGACAGACCTGGATGATGACGCCGAGCCACGTGAGGACCAGCCGGTGCACGTTCCGCAGCACGTTCTTGCTGAAGCTGGCGAGCCAGCACACGGAGAACAGAGAGACACGCTGATATCACGTTAGTACAGGAGACAGACCTGGATGATGAGCCGAGCCACGTGAGGACCAGCCGGTGCACGTTCCGCAGCACGTTCTTGCTGAAGCTGGCGAGCGCCCAGCACACGGAGAACAGGGAGAGACCAATGATATAATAAGTAAAGATATGTTACACCGGCTCTAAAATTGAAGCGCGCAGATTGTGATAATTCTAACAATCACTCTTAGTCCTACCCAGACCACCGAGAGGTGTGTACCACTGCCGAGTTCTCGCAAATCACATGAACTGCGCCCTAAAATGTCATTTTATGTTATACAATAGTGAAAACTACGAAATAAAATGCAAAAATGCCCTTAACATCACACATCATGCGCAATTAAACTGAATTATTAATTTTTTTCAATTTTACTATTTATTGAAAATAAATAGGACGCCATTTTGACGTTTTTGACTGACTTCGAGAAAAAGACAAGCTTATGCTGTCTAAGATCAAGAGTAACAAAGATAAAACAATGTTTATCAATAACAACCTTAAGAATGCACGCGCAATTGTCATATACTAGTTGTCTCTTTTTTATTTATTAAATTCGAGTACATGTATTTTGCCATCTCTTTTACGCATTTTGAAGTATGAAGATAGGTGTATGTCAACTGTCAATAAATCGTGTGAAGTATTTATTTCGCTCATTTTGTTAGAGTATAACGTATCTTTACTTAATATATAATTGGGAGAGACACGCTGATATCACGTTAGTACAGGAGACAGACCTGGATGATGACGCCGAGCCACGTGAGGACCAGCCGGTGCACGTTCCGCAGCACGTTCTTGCTGAAGCTGGCGAGCCAGCACACGGAGAACAGAGAGACACGCTGATATCACGTTAGTACAGGAGACAGACCTGGATGATGACGCCGAGCCACGTGAGGACCAGCCGGTGCACGTTCCGCAGCACGTTCTTGCTGAAGCTGGCGAGCCAGCACACGGAGAACAGAGAGACACGCTGATATCACGTTAGTACTGGAGACAGACCTGGATGATGACGCCGAGCCACGTGAGGACCAGCCGGTCCAGCCGGCCAAGAAACTTTATGAGAAGCTCGGCATATTGACAGTTCCTTCTCTCTATATTTTCGAGGTTGGTAAGTATGTGAGAAGGAATCCAAACGAGTTTCCCACAATAAGGAGTAATTTCCCTAGAAGGAAACCAGCATTGGCTGTCCCGGTGCATAGGCTGCAGAAAACTGGCAAGTTTCTCGGTGTAATGGGTGCTAAGATATATAATAAAATACCTGAGCCAATCAGAACCAATGAAACAGAACGACGTTTTCTAAAATGCCTCAAAATGTATTGTATCTCAAAGGCCTATTACTCCGTTAATGAATTTCTAGACGAATAATAATTGTTACGAATAATAAATATTTATTTTGTTAATTTATTTATTTATGGAATTGTATATTATTGTGATGAAATGATTTAAATGTATGTTTACTATGTTATTGACGGTGTATGATTAATATCAATAAATGTCTTGTCTTGTCTTGTCTTGGTGCACGTTCCGCAGCACGTTCTTGCTGAAGCTGGCGAGCCAGCACACGGAGAACAGAGAGACACGCTGATATCACGTTAGTACAGGAGACAGACCTGGATGATGAGCCGAGCCACGTGAGGACCAGCCGGTGCACGTTCCGCAGCACGTTCTTGCTGAAGCTGGCGAGCGCCCAGCACACGGAGAACAGGGAGAGACCAATGATATAATAAGTAAAGATATGTTACACCGGCTCTAAAATTGAAGCGCGCAGATTGTGATAATTCTAACAATCACTCTTAGTCCTACCCAGACCACCGAGAGGTGTGTACCACTGCCGAGTTCTCGCAAATCACATGAACTGCGCCCTAAAATGTCATTTTATGTTATACAATAGTGAAAACTACGAAATAAAATGCAAAAATGCCCTTAACATCACACATCATGCGCAATTAAACTGAATTATTAATTTTTTTCAATTTTACTATTTATTGAAAATAAATAGGACGCCATTTTGACGTTTTTGACTGACTTCGAGAAAAAGACAAGCTTATGCTGTCTAAGATCAAGAGTAACAAAGATAAAACAATGTTTATCAATAACAACCTTAAGAATGCACGCGCAATTGTCATATACTAGTTGTCTCTTTTTTATTTATTAAATTCGAGTACATGTATTTTGCCATCTCTTTTACGCATTTTGAAGTATGAAGATAGGTGTATGTCAACTGTCAATAAATCGTGTGAAGTATTTATTTCGCTCATTTTGTTAGAGTATAACGTATCTTTACTTAATATATAATTGGGAGAGACACGCTGATATCACGTTAGTACAGGAGACAGACCTGGATGATGACGCCGAGCCACGTGAGGACCAGCCGGTGCACGTTCCGCAGCACGTTCTTGCTGAAGCTGGCGAGCCAGCACACGGAGAACAGAGAGACACGCTGATATCACGTCAGTACAGGAGACAGACCTGGATGATGACGCCGAGCCACGTGAGGACCAGCCGGTGCACGTTCCGCAGCACGTTCTTGCTGAAGCTGGCGAGCCAGCACACGGAGAACAGAGAGACACGCTGATATCACGTTAGTACAGGAGACAGACCTGGATGATGACGCCGAGCCACGTGAGGACCAGCCGGTGCACGTTCCGCAGCACGTTCTTGCTGAAGCTGGCGAGCCAGCACACGGAGAACAGAGAGACACGCTGATATCACGTTAGTACAGGAGACAGACCTGGATGATGACGCCGAGCCACGTGAGGACCAGCCGGTGCACGTTCCGCAGCACGTTCTTGCTGAAGCTGGCGAGCCAGCACACGGAGAACAGAGAGACACGCTGATATCACGTTAGTACAGGAGACAGACCTGGATGACGACGCCGAGCCACGTGAGGACCAGCCGGTGCACGTTCCGCAGCACGTTCTTGCTGAAGCTGGCGAGCCAGCACACGGAGAACAGAGAGACACGCTGATATCACGTTAGTACAGGAGACAGACCTGGATGATGACGCCGAGCCACGTGAGGACCAGCCGGTGCACGTTCCGCAGCACGTTCTTGCTGAAGCTGGCGAGCCAGCACACGGAGAACAGAGAGACACGCTGATATCACGTCAGTACAGGAGACAGACCTGAATGATGACGCCGAGCCACGTGAGGACCAGCCGGTCCAGCCGGCCAGGAAACTTTATGAGAAGCTCGGCATATTGACAGTTCCTTCTCTCTATATTTTCGAGGTTGGTAAGTATGTGAGAAGGAATCCAAACGAGTTTCCCACAATAAGGAGTAATTTCCCTAGAAGGAAACCAGCATTGGCTGTCCCGGTGCATAGGCTGCAGAAAACTGGCAAGTCTCTCGGTGTAATGGGTGCTAAGATATATAATAAAATACCTGAGCCAATCAGAACCAATGAAACAGAGCGACGTTTTCTAAAATGCCTCAAAATGTATTGTATCTCAAAGGCCTATTACTCCGTTAATGAATTTCTAGACGAATAATAATTGTTACGAATAATAAATATTTATTTTGTTAATTTATTTATTTATGGAATTGTATATTATTGTGATGAAATGATTTAAATGTATGTTTACTATGTTATTGACGGTGTATGATTAATATCAATAAATGTCTTGTCTTGTCTTGGTGCACGTTCCGCAGCACGTTCTTGCTGAAGCTGGCGAGCCAGCACACGGAGAACAGAGAGACACGCTGATATCACGTTAGTACTGGAGACAGACCTGGATGATGACGCCGAGCCACGTGAGGACCAGCCGGTGCACGTTCCGCAGCACGTTCTTGCTGAAGCTGGCGAGCCAGCACACGGAGAACAGAGAGACACGCTGATATCACGTTAGTACAGGAGACAGACCTGGATGATGACGCCGAGCCACGTGAGGACCAGCCGGTGCACGTTCCGCAGCACGTTCTTGCTGAAGCTGGCGAGCCAGCACACGGAGAACAGAGAGACACGCTGATATCACGTTAGTACAGGAGACAGACCTGGATGATGACGCCGAGCCACGTGAGGACCAGCCGGTGCACGTTCCGCAGCACGTTCTTGCTGAAGCTGGCGAGCCAGCACACGGAGAACAGAGAGACACGCTGATATCACGTTAGTACAGGAGACAGACCTGGATGATGACGCCGAGCCACGTGAGGACCAGCCGGTGCACGTTCCGCAGCACGTTCTTGCTGAAGCTGGCGAGCCAGCACACGGAGAACAGAGAGACACGCTGATATCACGTTAGTACAGGAGACAGACCTGGATGATGACGCCGAGCCACGTGAGGACCAGCCGGTGCACGTTCCGCAGCACGTTCTTGCTGAAGCTGGCGAGCCAGCACACGGAGAACAGAGAGACACGCTGATATCACGTTAGTACAGGAGACAGACCTGGATGATGACGCCGAGCCACGTGAGGACCAGCCGGTGCACGTTCCGCAGCACGTTCTTGCTGAAGCTGGCGAGCCAGCACACGGAGAACAGGGAGAGACCAATGATATATAAGTAAAGATACGTTATACTCTAACGAAATGAGCGAAATAAATACTTCACATCATACACCTACGATTTATTGACAGTTGACATACTTCAAAATGCGTAAAAGAGATGGCAAAATACATATACTCGTATTTAATAAATAAAAAAGAGACAACTAGCATTTGACAGTTGCGCGTGCATTCTTAAGGTTGATATTGATAAACATTGTTTTATCTCTGTTACTCTTGATCTTAAACAGCATAAGCTTGTCTTTTTCTCGAAGTCTTTCAAAAACGTCAAAATGGCGTCCTATTTATTTTCAATAAATAGTAAAATTAAAAAATATATATAATTCAGTTTAATTGCGCATGATGTTTGATGTTAAGGGCATTTTTGCATTTTATTTCGTAGTTTTACCTATTGTATAACATAAAATGACATTTTAGGGCGCAGTTCATGTGATTTGCGAGAACTCGGCAGTGGTACACACCTCACGGTGGTCTGAGTAGAACTAAGAGCAATTGTTAGAATTATCACAATCTGCGCGCTTCAATTTTAGAGCCGGTGTAACATATCTTTACTTATTATATCATTGGGAGAGACACGCTGATATCACGTTAGTACTGGAGACAGACCTGGATGATGACGCCGAGCCACGTGAGGACCCGCCGGTGCACGTTCCGCAGCACGTTCTTGCTGAAGCTGGCGAGCCAGCACACGGAGAACAGAGAGACACGCTGATATCACGTTAGTACCGGAGACAGTCACTCCTTCACCGTGGAAAATATTCCCACACGTACTAAGAAATTCGGCAATTCCTTCATATGCCGAACTATAAAAAAGTGGAATTCTTTACCGGCACATGTTTTTCCGCATACCTATAAGTTGGGACCCTTTAAACGAAGCGTGAAGAAGCATCTAGCGGGCCAGCAAGGCGGTGGCAACTAACAGGTTACTGATTGTCTCCTGTTCGTTGCCGCCGCGATTTGGGCTCTACTTTTCACTTACGATCAGGTGGAGTGGAGCCACTTTGTTGTGCCAACATAAAAAAAAAAAAAAAAAAAAGACAGACCTGGATGATGACGCCGAGCCACGTGAGGACCAGCCGGTGCACGTTCCGCAGCACGTTCTTGCTGAAGCTGGCGAGCCAGCACACGGAGAACAGAGAGACACGCTGATATCACGTTAGTACTGGAGACAGACCTGGATGATGACGCCGAGCCACGTGAGGACCAGCCGGTGCACGTTCCGCAGCACGTTCTTGCTGAAGCTGGCGAGCCAGCACACGGAGAACAGAGAGACACGCTGATATCACGTTAGTACTGGAGACAGACCTGGATGATGACGCCGAGCCACGTGAGGACCAGCCGGTGCACGTTCCGCAGCCGCACATTCTTGCTGAAGCTGGCGAGCGCCCAGCACACGGAGAACAGGGAGAGGGACGCTGATATTACGTTCAGCTCTGCGAACGCTGCGTTGCCGGCTGTGGAAAAAAGGTTTTATCGCCGAGTGTACTTTGATATCATTTTATGAGGCAGAACTCGATTAACCTTTTAATCGCCGTAGTCTGATAATCAGACAATCGATATCCAGGCCCCAATTTCACCATCTTGACAAGTGCTAGAATAGGCTACTTGACTCATATCAAATGTAGTGCAAAAAAATATTATTTTCCGTAGTATTTATTGAAAAGATCAATATTTTTCGATTACGGTGTATTAAAAGTGTTTGATGGGTACATATTTTTTAATGAAAAAGTTGTTTTATTTTTTTTAATTTCGTACTCTGAAAACGGTGTCCGCCATGATGTGACGTCATAGGATCTTAAACTATCTTCATGTCGAATCTTATACGAGTGAAGTTCGCCATGGACATGTAGGCATGTAGCTTTGCTGTGACATTGACATAACATAAGTGACATGTCAAATGTTTGTTTTCGGTTTGAGTGACATCACACCACAGATAATCTAAGCATTAACATGGCTAGTATCGTTTTCTCGCGGTAACGAAAGTTTAAATTTTAAGTTATAATTTTGCGGTTTTCTAGGTCGTGAAAAAATATATTTATTTTTATTTTCCGTTAATCTGATATTGATTAATAATATACGATAAACTTTAAAAATGGGTCAAGTAGCCTATTGTAAATTTACTGTTTCTCCAATCGGGGGCGTCTATAGGCTACAGATACAGCTTACCATCGGAAGGGCCGTGCGTTTTTTTGCCACCAACATAAAATCTAGTTCAGGTACTTTAATAAATCAGCAATAAATAACTACTTTTTAGGGGAGCAAAATTACAATTGTCACAAAAAACACGACAATTGTAGCGAAAATCCGACATAAGTCGAACCTCGTGTCAAGATTTCATTAAAATTGTACTAACCTTTGCGACAATTTTCACGGGTTTCGGAAAATAAAAAGTAGTTTATTAACGACATAACAACGTTGTTAGTAATTATTTTATGTTGATGGCAAACAAGCACATGGACCATCCGATAGTAAGCGGTAGCCGTAGTCTATGGATGCTTGTGACGTCAGTAATAGTGATATTTTACAATTGTCACACTTGTAATTATGGTGAAATAGGCCACTGCTTGGGGAGTAAGGGGAGAACGGAAATAACAGCTTATCCGACCCAATAGTCATCCTCACCTGCCCGCGCTGGTGGTTCTTTTCAGAATAGCTAGCGGCAGCAACCTAGCGGGTGTTGTGGTGCTCCCTGCTAGATAACGGACGAGGCAATGGCGACCGAGCATAGGCGGTATAACCTAACACCCAATAGGAAGAGGTTTCAGTAGCCTGGGGAGCTAAATACTCTCCGAAAGTTCTGGTGCAGAAGGCAACGGGAAACCACTGCACTATTTTCCCAAGAAATCTAGCATGAAATGAGTACACAAAGAGGTAGTTTGGCATGCGATCCGGCCACCACCCGGCGCCATGTCGATTCCAGGTCGCTTGGTGTGAAGTATGCTACTGGCCACATTGAGGTGACTCATCAGGCACAGTGTGGAAATATTGCTACTGGTGATTCCATGGTGGTATCAATGGACCAGCGATCGCTGAGAAAGATGATTACTCTTGCAACGTGGAATGTCCGTGGCATGATTCAAGTTGTGAAGAAGGAAATGATTGACAAAGAACAGGAGGCATACAAGTTGGATATTCTAGGTCTCAGCGAGACTCATATGAGAGGCTCGGGCTTTTACAAAACAGCTAGAGGGCATACTGTCTACTTTTCTGGTCCGGATAATGAGAGCAGCAAAGGCGTGGCGATATCTGTGTCGCCTCAAATCGAGAAGTGTGTACTCGGATACAATCCGGTTAGCGATCGTATAATAACCCTGCAAATCAATACAAAACCATGTCGCATGAACATAATACAGGTATACGCTCCTACTAGCGCTGCTAGTGATGCAGATATCGAAGCGTTCTATAATCAGTTAGACGATACATATAACTCACTACCTCGGAGAGAAGTGAACGTATTGATAGGAGACATGAATGCGAAAGTTGGATGCACCGCGTATGACTCTCATTTGAGGGACTTTGTTGGACGTTTTGGACTGGGCGAACGTAATGAGAGGGGAGAACGCTGGTTACAATTCTGCGCGGCCAATTCTTTGTCCATAATGAACACCTGGTTTCAGCAGCATCCTCGAAGACTTTACACATGGGTATCGCCAGGAGACAGGTCGAGAAACCAAATCGATTATATTGCTGTGCCAAAGAGGTGGAAATCGAGTATAATTAACACCAAAACTTACCCAGGTGCCGACTGCGGCACGGATCACCAGCTGCTAGTTGCAAAGATGTTAATCAAGCTTAAGAAATGCCACCGACTTGTCCATAAGCAAACCCGCAGGCTCACACCTAGAGAGCAAATTAATTTCAGAGAACGATTTCAGCAAAACATTACAGCGGAAGTACAAACGGATAACGAAATGACTATTAATGAGAACTGGGAGAGTATCAAAAAATTGTTGCTCGTTACTCATAAAGAAAGCCAGGTTGCTATGCACGACTTACCCCGCAGCTCGTGGTTATCTAACGGGACATGGGACGTTATTAACGAAAGAAAGGAACTACTAAAAACTGTCTCAAGCGGTAACAGTCATGCGCGATATAAAGCTCTCTCGGCGGAAATACAGCGTCGATGCAGGGCGGATAAAAATCAGTACTACAACAATTTGTGTGCTGAAGTTGAGGATAACGCCCAGAAGATGCATACCCGAGATCTTTTCGGGAAAATAAAATGCATAACACGAGATTTTAAGGCAAAGTCATGGGCTTTGGAAGATGCTGGCGGAAGTTTGCTCACTAGGATTGATGAAGTAGTTGACAGGTGGAGGGGTTATTGCGAAGATTTGTACGCAGATACGGCTGCGGCGTCAATAAACCCTCATCATAGCCTGACTGATGTTCCGTTAGAACCAGATATTTTGAAGTCGGAAATTGAGTTGGCTATAAAGAAGCTTAAATCTAACAAATCAGTTGGGAGTGACTGTATATTTGCTGAAGACTTGAAACTCATCGGGGATAGCGGTGTTTGCCTGCTCTAAAGTCTTTGCAACCGTATATGGAAAACTGGGGAATGGGTCATCGATTGGCAAGAATCCACTCTAATACCGCTGCACAAAAAAGGCTCGACAAAGACCTGTGGAAACTACAGGACCGTGGCGCTGATTTCTCATGCCAGTAAGATTTTGCTCTACGTAATCAACGAACGCCTTAAATCTTTTCTACAATGGCAGATTCCAGCAGAGCAAGCGGGTTTCGTGAAGGGACGAGGGACTAGGGAACAGATTGCGAATATAAGGCAGATTATAGAAAAATGTCGCGAGTTCAACGTTCCAATCCTGATGTGTTTTGTTGACTACTCAAAAGCCTTTGACTGCGTTCGGTGGGATTGCTTATGGAGCATCTTAATGGAAATGGGAGTACCTAAACACCTGGTGGTTCTCATCGCAAACCTCTACCAGGGCGGAAATACAGTCGTAAGGGTCAACAATGTCATGTCGAAACCTTTTAAGCCGCAGAAAGGAGTCAGACAAGGTTGTATATTATCCCCAATTCTTTTTAACATCTACGGAGAATATATTATGAGACGAGCCTTGGAGGATTGGGAAGGTGGAGTATCTGTTGGCGGTAGAAAAATCAGCAATCTGAGATATGCAGATGACACCACTTTATTTGCGTCAACCAAGTGTGAACTGGCTGAGCTGATTTCAAGAGTGGAGAGGGAAAGTGAGTTAGTTGGCCTTACTATCAACAAATCGAAGACCAAGGTGATGGTTGTAGACAGACCGGGCACCCTAACTCATTCAAACGAGCTCAGAGGCATAGAATTTGTGGATCAGTTTGTTTACTTAGGCTCTCTTCTTAGTAGCAAAGGAGGAACTGAGAAAGAGATTGTCAGGAGAATCCAAATGTCCAAATCAGCGATGACTAAACTGACTAAGATATGGAAAGACCGCAACATATCCCGTAAAACAAAAGTCAGACTAGTGCGTGCGTTGGTCTTCTCAATCTTCTTCTACGGCGCTGAATCCTGGACAATAAAGCAGAAAGACAGAGCGAAAATTGACGCATTTGAAATGTGGTGTTGGAGGCGTATGCTGCGAATACCATGGACCGCGCGTCGCACCAACTTGTCCATCCTCAAAGAGCTCGGAGTAACCACACGCTTGTCCAGTATCTGCTTCCAGAGAATCCTCAAGTATTTTGGACATGTAGCCCGTAGAGACCCCGACAGTCTAGAGAAATTGATGGTAGTTGGTCAGGTAGATGGAAAAAGAGCCCGCGGCCGATCGCCAACCCGATGGTCGGACCTGATAAAATCAATCACCGGCTTGTCTATCTCTAAAGCTCTGAGGATCGCCGAGGACAGACCCGCTTGGAAGAGCATGGTGCATCAAGCAACAAACCCTTCAAGCTAGACACGACCTTCAGAAATGAAGATGCCGACTAAGAAGAAGGCCACTGCTCACCTCGCCAGAGTCTGATAAATAAGACAAAGGTCTGCCTTGGTGTTTATGATGTAAACAGTAGTCCCATTGCCATGCAAGCTCTGAGCTGCATGGTGTAATTTTGTATTGGTGGCGACACGGGCACGCTAGATGAAAAATTTACGGCGGTTAAATGGTTAAGTGCCATGCAAACGACATCCTAATGAGTCTAATGACATATTCGGTCTTCGATTGCAAAAATAAGTATTTTTTGCTTAAACAATCGAATTATTTAAACAAATATTTCAATTAGTGTTCTTAACATAAAAATGTGAAACAAATAATCATTTTCTTAAATATTTTGATTTGTATTTTTAACCACAATTTTTTTGACTACATATTTAATCTTCAATGGCCGTGTGGTGACGGCAGTAAGAATACATTTGTCACCACCCCAACTCTTCCCGCGGGTGTCGTAAGAGCCGACTAAGGGATTGAAGCGTCACTCATCATCCTTTGATACAAGATTAATGATGGGCAGCAGCGTCATCATAGTGGTCACATTACTGCGATCGCCAATCTATTTGCCCAGCGTGGCGATTATGGGCATTTACCTCCTTTAATAGGAGAGGTCTACGTCCAGCAGTGGACTGAGATAGGCTGATGAAGTAAGAAGAAGTAATCTTCAATGAGGCTAGGCACCGTTAACCATACTGTAAAAAAACCGGCCAAGTGCGAGTTGGACTCGCGCGCGAAGGGTTCCGTACCATTATCAATGTATTATTTAAAAAATACAGTTAAAACAACCTACCTCAAAAACTATAGGAGATAATTTAATCAAACCAAAAAACGTTGATAGAGTTTATTAATGTGCATAACATATATTTTCTTTAGAATTATATATTGCGTAGTTTAAAAAATAGAGGGGGGGGGGACACATTTTTCAGACTTTGAGAGCTGATATCTCGAAAACGATTTGCTTAAATAAAAATGAGATTTATAAACCTTCATATAATTTTCAAAGACCTTTCTATTAATACCCCACACGCTTAAATACAAATATTTTTTTTTTCTATCCCTCAGTTACATGTATGTTTTTTACAATTTAGTATCATAATCCTGTAGCGGTTCATACAACACATATCCTTACCAAATTTCGTTACTGTAGCATTTATAGTTTCCAAGTAAATCGGCTGTGACAGACGGACAGACGGACATGACGAATCTATAAGGGTTCCGTTTTTGCCATTTTGGCTACGGAACCCTAAATACTAGATAGAGGTTTCAATTTGTAGCTTACCTGTGGTGATGCCAGGAGAATCCAGCGGTTCTGGTTCTGGCTCCTCGCGAAGTAAGACGTGTAATTGCAGGAGCAGCATCGGGGCTGCCTCGCAGAACGCGTGCACCAGGCGAAGCATGCCTGTTGACAACATTAGCATTTGATGGCGATTTACGGAAGGGCAAAAAAAGGGGGGCCCTGGGGGATTTTGCATAATAGTATGTAGGAAATAGTACCTATTTAAAAGTAGGACCTGCTACTATTATATAATTTTAAAGTGTAATGGCTCTTCTGAAACTTCTTCATACGGGACCTTCCGAGTCCCAAAACCTCACTGAAGAAATGCACTTATTTTTTGTGCACCTTTTCTAAAAATACCCGAATATTAACCTTTAGACTCTAATATAGTATGGAACGCGGAACTACGTAAAGTTCAACATTGCTTGATAAGATGATCGTGTGGCGTCAGTGACTCGTGATTTTTCTTCAAAACGACCAAAACACGCCCTACAGACAGCGCAGAGGTACCAGCGGAGAGGTAGTGTATGACTCACAGGGGTCCCGCACTTGGTGCTTGACGCGCGGCGTGCTAGTGTCGACGGGTGCGAGCAGACGCACGTACTACCACAACACGCCCTACAGACAGCGCAGAGGTACCAGCGGAGAGGTAGTGTATGACTCACAGAGGTCCCGCACTTGGTGCTTGACGACGTGCTAGTGTCGACGGGCGCGAGCAGACGCGCGTACTACCACAACACGCCCTACAGACAGCGCAGAGGTACCAACAGAGAGGTAGTGTATGACTCACAGAGGTTCCGTACTTGGTGCTTGCCGACGTGCTAGTATCGACGGGTGCGAGCAGACGCGCGTACTACCACAACACGCCCTACAGACAGCGCAGAGGTACCAGCGGAGAGGTACAGTGTATGACTCACAGAGGTCCCGCACTTGGTGCTTGACGAGGTGCTAGTGTCGATGGACGCGAGCAGACGCGCGTACTACCACAACACGCCCTACAGACAGCGCAGAGGTACCAGCGGAGAGGTACAGTGTATGACTCACAGAGGTCCCGCACTTGGTGCTTGACGACGTGCTAGTGTCGACGGGTGCGAGCAAACGCGCGTACTACCACAACACGCCCTACAGACAGCGCGGAGGTACCAGCGGAGAGGTACAGTGTATGACTCACAGAGGTCCCGCACTTGGTGCTTGACGCGCGGCGTGCTAGTGTCGACAAGCGCGAGCAGACGCGCGTACTACCACAACACGCCCTACAGACAGCGCAGAGGTACCAGCGGAGAGGTAGTGTATGACTCACAGAGGTCCCGCACTTGGTGCTTGACGCGCGGCGTGCTAGTGTCGACAAGCGCGAGCAAACGCGCGTACTACCACAACACGCCCTACAGACAGCGCAGAGGTACCAGCGGAGAGGTACAGTGTATGACTCACAGAGGTCCCGCACTTGGTGCTTGACGACGTGCTAGAATCGACGGGTGCGAGCAGACGCGCGTACTACCACAACACGCCCTACAGACAGCGCAGAGGTACCAGCGGAGAGGTAGTGTATGACTCACAGAGGTCCCGCACTTGGTGCTTGACGACGTGCTAGTGTCGACGGGCGCGAGCAGACGCGCGTACTACCACAACACGCCCTACAGACAGCGCAGAGGTACCAACGGAGAGGTAGTGTATGACTCACAGAGGTCCCGCACTTGGTGCTTGACGCGCGGCGTGCTAGTGTCGACGCGCGTACTACCACAACACGCCCTACAGAGAGCGCAGAGGTACCAGCGGAAAGTTACAGTGTATGACTCACAGAGGTCCCGCACTTGGTGCTTGACGCGGGGAGTGCTAGTGTCGACGGGTGCGAGCAGACGCGCGTACTACCACAACACGCCCTACAGACGGCGCAGAGGTACCAGCGGAGAGGTAGTGTATGACTCACAGAGGTCCCGCACTTGGTGCTTGACGACGTGCTAGTGTCGACGGGTGCGAGCAGACGCGCGTACTACCACAACACACCCTACAGACAGCGCAGAGGTAAGAGCAGAAAGGGACAGTGTATGACTCACAGAGGTCCCTTACTTGGAGCTTGACGACGTGCTAGTGTCGACGGGCGCGAGCAGACGCGCGTACTACCACAACACGCCCTACAGACAGCGCAGAGGTACCAGCGGAGAGGTAGTGTATGACTCACAGAGGTCCCGTAATTGGTGCTTGACGACGTGCTAGTGTCGACGGGTGCGAGCAGACGCGCGTACTACCACAACACGCCCTACAGACAGCGCAGAGGTACCAGCGGAGAGGTAGTGTATGACTCACAGAGGTCCCGTAATTGGTGCTTGACGACGTGCTAGTGTCGACGGGTGCGAGCAGACGCGCGTATCGCCACAACACGCCCTACAGACAGCGCAGAGGTACGAGCAGAGAGGTACAGTGTATGACTCACAGAGGTCCCGCACTTGGTGCTTGACGACGTGCTAGTGTCGACGGGCGCGAGCAGACGCGCGTACTACCACAACACGCCCTACAGACAGCGAAGAGGTACCAGCGGAGAGGTAGTGTATGACTCACAGAGGTCCCGCACTTGGTGCTTGACGACGTGCTAGTGTCGACGGGCGCGAGCAGACGCGCGTACTACCACAACACGCCCTACAGACAGCGCAGAGGTACCAGCGGAGAGGTAGTGCATGACTCACAGAGGTCCCGCACTTGGTGCTTGACGGAGTGCTAGTGTCGACGGGTGCGAGCAGACGCGCGTACTACCACAACACGCCCTACAGACAGCGCAGAGGTACCAGCGGAGAGGTAGTGTATGACTCACAGAGGTCCCGCACTTGGTGCTTGACGACGTGCTAGTGTCGACGGGCGCGAGCAAACCCGCGTACTACCATAACCCGCCCTACAGACAGCGCAGAGGTACCAGCGGAGAGGTACAGTGTATGACTCACAGAGGTCCCGCACTTGGTGCTTGACGACGTGCTAGAGTCGACGGGCGCGAGCAGGCGCGCGTACTACCACAACACGCCCTACAGACAGCGCAGAGGTACCAGCGGAGAGGTACAGTGTATGACTCACAGAGGTCCCGCACTTGGTGCTTGACGCGCGGCGTGCTAGTGTCGACGGGCGCGAGCAGACGCGCGTACTACCACAACACGCCCTACAGACAGCGCAGAGGTACCAGCGGAGAGGTAGTGTATGACTCACAGAGGTCCCGCACTTGGTGCTTGACGACGTGCTAGTGTCGACGGGCGCGAGCAGACGCGCGTACTACCACAACACGCCCTACAGACAGCGCAGAGGTACCAGCGGAGAGGTAGTGTATGACTCACAGAGGTCCCGCACTTGGTGCTTGACGACGGGCGTGAGCAGACGCGCGTACTACCACAACACGCCCTACAGACAGCGCAGAGGTACCAGCGGAGAGGTAGTGCATGACTCACAGAGGTCCCGCACTTGGTGCTTGACGGAGTGCTAGTGTCGACGGGTGCGAGCAGACGCGCGTACTACCACAACACGCCCTACAGACAGCGCAGAGGTACCAGCGGAGAGGTAGTGTATGACTCACAGAGGTCCCGCACTTGGTGCTTGACGCGCGGCGTGCTAGTGTCGACGGGCGCGAGCAGACGCGCGTACTACCACAACACACCCTACAGACAGCGCAGAGGTACCAGCGGAGAGGTACAGTGTATGACTCACAGAGGTCCCGCACTTGGTGCTTGACTCGCGGCGTGCTAGTGTCGACGGGTGCGAGCAGACGCGCGTACTACCACAACACGCCCTACAGACAGCGCAGAGGTACCAGCGGAGAGGTACAGTGTATGACTCACAGAGGTCCCGCACTTGGTGCTTGACGACGTGCTAGTGTCGACGGGCGCGAGCAAACCCGCGTACTACCATAACCCGCCCTACAGACAGCGCAGAGGTACCAGCGGAGAGGTACAGTGTATGACTCACAGAGGTCCCGCACTTGGTGCTTGACGACGTGCTAGAGTCGACGGGCGCGAGCAGGCGCGCGTACTACCACAACACGCCCTACAGACAGCGCAGAGGTACCAGCGGAGAGGTAGTGCATGACTCACAGAGGTCCCGCACTTGGTGCTTGACGGAGTGCTAGTGTCGACGGGTGCGAGCAGACGCGCGTACTACCACAACACGCCCTACAGACAGCGCAGAGGTACCAGCGGAGAGGTAGTGTATGACTCACAGAGGTCCCGCACTTGGTGCTTGACGACGTGCTAGTGTCGACGGGCGCGAGCAAACCCGCGTACTACCATAACCCGCCCTACAGACAGCGCAGAGGTACCAGCGGAGAGGTACAGTGTATGACTCACAGAGGTCCCGCACTTGGTGCTTGACGACGTGCTAGAGTCGACGGGCGCGAGCAGGCGCGCGTACTACCACAACACGCCCTACAGACAGCGCAGAGGTACCAGCGGAGAGGTAGTGCATGACTCACAGAGGTCCCGCACTTGGTGCTTGACGGAGTGCTAGTGTCGACGGGTGCGAGCAGACGCGCGTACTACCACAACACGCCCTACAGACAGCGCAGAGGTACCAGCGGAGAGGTAGTGTATGACTCACAGAGGTCCCGCACTTGGTGCTTGACGACGTGCTAGTGTCGACGGGCGCGAGCAAACCCGCGTACTACCATAACCCGCCCTACAGACAGCGCAGAGGTACCAGCGGAGAGGTACAGTGTATGACTCACAGAGGTCCCGCACTTGGTGCTTGACGACGTGCTAGAGTCGACGGGCGCGAGCAGGCGCGCGTACTACCACAACACGCCCTACAGACAGCGCAGAGGTACCAGCGGAGAGGTACAGTGTATGACTCACAGAGGTCCCGCACTTGGTGCTTGACGCGCGGCGTGCTAGTGTCGACGGGCGCGAGCAGACGCGCGTACTACCACAACACGCCCTACAGACAGCGCAGAGGTACCAGCGGAGAGGTAGTGTATGACTCACAGAGGTCCCGCACTTGGTGCTTGACGACGTGCTAGTGTCGACGGGCGCGAGCAGACGCGCGTACTACCACAACACGCCCTACAGACAGCGCAGAGGTACCAGCGGAGAGGTAGTGCATGACTCACAGAGGTCCCGCACTTGGTGCTTGACGGAGTGCTAGTGTCGACGGGTGCGAGCAGACGCGCGTACTACCACAACACGCCCTACAGACAGCGCAGAGGTACCAGCGGAGAGGTAGTGTATGACTCACAGAGGTCCCGCACTTGGTGCTTGACGCGCGGCGTGCTAGTGTCGACGGGCGCGAGCAGACGCGCGTACTACCACAACACACCCTACAGACAGCGCAGAGGTACCAGCGGAGAGGTACAGTGTATGACTCACAGAGGTCCCGCACTTGGTGCTTGACTCGCGGCGTGCTAGTGTCGACGGGTGCGAGCAGACGCGCGTACTACCACAACACGCCCTACAGACAGCGCAGAGGTACCAGCGGAGAGGTACAGTGTATGACTCACAGAGGTCCCGCACTTGGTGCTTGACGACGTGCTAGTGTCGACGGGCGCGAGCAAACCCGCGTACTACCATAACCCGCCCTACAGACAGCGCAGAGGTACCAGCGGAGAGGTACAGTGTATGACTCACAGAGGTCCCGCACTTGGTGCTTGACGACGTGCTAGAGTCGACGGGCGCGAGCAGGCGCGCGTACTACCACAACACGCCCTACAGACAGCGCAGAGGTACCAGCGGAGAGGTAGTGTATGACTCACAGAGGTCCCGCACTTGGTGCTTGACGCGCGGCGTGCTAGTGTCGACGGGCGCGAGCAGACGCGCGTACTACCACAACACGCCCTACAGACAGCGCAGAGGTACCAGCGGAGAGGTAGTGTATGACTCACAGAGGTCCCGCACTTGGTGCTTGACGAGGTGCTAGTGTCGACGGGCGCGGGCAGACGCGCGTACTACCACAACACGCCCTACAGACAGCGCAGAGGTAGCAGCGGAGAGGTACAGTGTATGACTCACAGAGGTCCCGCACTTGGTGCTTGACGAGGTGCTAGTGTCGACGGGCGCGGGCAGACGCGCGTACTAACACAACACGCCCTACAGACAGCGCAGAGGTAGCAGCGGAGAGGTACAGTGTATGACTCACAGAGGTCCCGCACTTGGTGCTTGACGCGCGGGGTGCTAGTGTCGACGGGTGCGAGCAGACGCGCGTATCGCCACAACACGCCCAGTTGCAAGCAGTGCAGAGCGGCCACCGGCCAGCGTCGCGGTCCTGGGCCCCACGCAGAGAGGTACCAACGGAGGGAGAGGACCTGAGGGGAGAAAAAGATTTCAATCATGCTAGCGATTCTAGTCGTCACTAAATAATAGCGCTATACTTACTATGCTATGCGCTATGTTACTATAAATATGTCAGTGCACATGGGAGTTACAATGTCGTCGCGACTCTTTAGAATGCAAGCTAGAATGGACCTTATGTGTTGTTCAATGAAGTCCCTTTTTGAACACCGTGGCGGGTTGCTTTTACGTGTACACTGGCATAAATAAATACCTAAATATGTAAATACTTTGTACAAGACAGTTTAAAATTGTAAAAAAATTAGCGCTGTTTTGCCAACAAACTGCTTCTGCAGTTTGGCAAGTAAATGTAAGAACCTACTTTGTGTTAACATTTTTGGTAAATAAAATAAAAAAAAACTTAATCAAAGTGGTTTAAAGCGAAAAGTTGAATATAGTCAGTTTGTGCACGTGGCTGCCAGGCGCCTACACTTTTCGAACAGACTTTATTTAATAAACTTTCGACGTTTGCATCTTTTTGAATTGACGACTTTAATAGAGCAATTAGGGTTCATAGGGCAATTATGAAAACATTCAAATAATTTATTGATTACAGATGACGGACACGAATGCGCCTTATTTTTTAAAATTTGCCGCTTACTTTACCGTTGCACCCGGGGTTTACACTTTACAGACCTGTGATATAAGAAGCGACGTGATGACAATGGATATGGCGGCCGCGAACGTGGCCTTATAGCCACGCTCTAACAGCGCGTAGCTCATAACCACGTCGAAAACGACGTCGCAGAAGTAACCGGCCAGCGAGATCACGTTGAACAGCACGTCGCAGAGAGGCAGGAACTCCGCCATTTCGTAACATTTCTCTTGATTGGCTAGCTGTGAACGATATGCCGCATCAATTTTTGTATCATTCCGTGTCCAAGAATCCAATGTCGAATGCGTAAAATGGAGCGGTTGGTAAATGCGTTTCGTTATTGCTATAAGTCAATTAATAAATCAATATCAGGATGTATGGATCGCCGCAGGAAAAATGTTTTTTGTACAATGATATTTAAAATGAATACCCAGAAATTCTTTCAAATACACATCATTTTAATTTAGCTTGTCAAAACGCATTATTTATCATTTTAAAGACGCTAAAAAAATGAAGTAGCATGGAACGAAACGCATTGTTGACGATGCGTAAGACTGTTAGAGGTTAGGTTATGTTATTTTTGGTTGTGAAATTTCGCCTATTTTACGACTCATTGTTATTACAGAATGTCGAATTACCCAGATTTTGGTAAAATTGGTAAGGACTCTTCACGGGCAGCATGTAAAAAATGTGGCTACGCAGGCCACTTGACTTTTCAGTGTAGAAACTTTATAAAAGTAAGTATCTATTTCTTGTAGTGTAAATTTCCAATGTTGTTATTGGTTGTAGTTGTAGGATTTGTAGGCAAATTTAATTTTTTTTTAATTGAAAATAGTTCTTGGGGCAAGCTAGCCCTCAAACTGAGGAAGAAACCTTACTCTCGTCATTGTATAATTTAACATTAAAATTATATAAATTATTTGGGACTAAACCATTATATACCTAAGTTAGAGAAACGCTTTAATGATTTTTTCGCAACCAGTTGGTTCATTCAATGGAATTATGCCATATTTACGTGCCCTGACAAATAATTTTAGTGTACTTCTATAAATTTACACAATGAAATCTGTGAAATGAAACAATCATCATTTTTCCATACAAAACTTAACCAAACTTTTTCACGGGCAAATTGTGATCTGCAATCCACTTTAAAAAATAATATTAAGACCCAGTTTGTCTTTAAAATATGAGTGATAATCGTGAAAGATTAAATCATTATAAAAATAATCTTTTTTATAGGTAGACCCAAACAAAGAGATAGTCTTAGATGTAAGCAGCACAAGTAGTGACAGCGAGCAAGACTATGCCACCCCACTCCAGAGCCTTCGGGAGATCGAGCTACGGAAGAAACTGGAGGAGAAGCTAAAGAAAGCTAGAGAGAAGAAAAGCAAAAAGAGTAAAAAGAAAAGAGCAAGGTAGGTCTCAGTATCAAAAATAAATTTGATACTTAGTTTGTTCAAGAGAACTGATATCCTGAAAAAACTCCAAAAATGCCTATTTGGAAATAAGAGTTTTTGACACGTAAATTAAAGACCATAATCCTGCTAAAACAAATAGCCATTTTGCTAAGAGATTTGCCTAGTTTGGGAAGGGGTAAATTTGTTGTCAGATCAAAACTTCAGAGGACCATCTGTACTGAAAAGCGTCGTACGATACCCACGCAAGGACATTTGTAACTTGTGTCGATTTAAAACACTCCCTTCAGTTGAATTTTAATTTATCACCACTTGTTTTGAACTTAATTTTTTCGCACTTGTATTTTAATGTACTTTTGTGCGTAACCTGGGTGCTAGAATGAATATCTATGTGGTTTGTAATCTAATCAAGGTACAAAGTAAACTGAACTAATAGAAATACATAATAACTTTTTTTTATATCCCTACTTTTATTTCATTACAGATCATCAAGTTCATCCTCTAGTAGCACATCAACATCATCCACTGATTCAGAGAGCAGTGACTCAGAAGATGAAAAGAGAAGAAAGAAGAAGAAATCAAAGAATAGTAAATCTAAGAAGTCTCATAAAGAAAAAAAGAAGAGTAGAAAATGATGTAACCTTAATATATTTTACAATAGGATACAATGCAGCATAGTATGGATTCGAAATATAGGAGACATTGTGATGATGAAGACTAGTTTTAGAATAAATAATCAATTCTCAAAGAATATATTGTGAGCCATTTTAGTAAAAGGTAACTTTGCATCTTACCATTAGAACACTTTATATTGTTTAATATTCAAGAAAATTCTACCCTTATGGTAAGTTACAAAGGGGGATATTTTGATGAAAAAGCTCACATATTAGTAATATTGCATTATTCAGAATGTTTTTGTTTATGTAAAGAACTTGACTGTAACTTGTGACTGGGAAGTCATAGATATTAGACCACATTTATTTTGAAATAGTGAAATTGTACATATTATTTCTAACAACTTTGGACTCATTAAACTTATTTTGAACCAGTAGTAACAGGACAATCATTTGGTAGTTTACCCCATATTGACAGACTATAGATCTACATGACTGTGTATACATATAAGTACCATTTATACTATGTACTTTGCAAGTTAAGGCTGAATTTTAGTATGTAGTAATAATAATAATTAAGCTGTTATTGTTAGTAAATAATTGTAATAAATTTGATATAGAAAATAGTGTTTATTTTTAATTAAATGTATTTTTGTATTTGTGATATCTGTGTGTTTATTTTATTGATAATACTTATACAATTATGTTAACCTTAACCTTTTAAACGCCTTCCCTTTCACATCTAATTGTGACATACACACCAGTTGAGTATGTACAATGAAAATAAACCTTATCTGTCAGCAAGTCAGTTACTTTGACAGCATACTCGATGACCACTTTAGTGGCTGCTGGTGTGGTAGGCAGGACAACACATGGCCACTTTATTGGTTCTTGGCGTTCAAAAGGTTAAACATGTTACTTACATAGGCAATGTTTAATTTACAGGATTTTAATAAAACATTAATCTATTAATGATTTTAAACAACTTTTACTATGGAACGAAATATGAAAACTTAAACATCTTTGACCTTTACTATAGAACATTATTTTTTTACTTTCATATTTGGCTTTATAGTTGTAGTTGTTTAAAACGATTTATATTTATCTTGGATTACTATTTTGTTCACACCCTGTATACTTGCTCTATGTAATAATAAGGTTCAGTATAAACTAGCACCTAAATGTTGTGTTATAATATTAATCTTAGTAACAGGTATGCTACTAGACAATAGATTAGCATATAACAAAATAACAAAAAATATAAAAGGAATTTCAACTTATCCCATTAGTCTTTACACCACCATAGCTATTTTTTTAGTAGAGCTGCAGCTTATTAGTACAAACAGCAACACTCCTAACGGACCATTAAAGACAGAGCAGAGAGAAAATGAAAGAGATAAATATAGTTATATTATGTCAACTTCAAATTAAATAATACACGGGAATGTTGATCGTTCGCACTGTTCGCAACTTGGTCAAATAATACAAATCGGGTTCCGAAATCTTATGAGACTAGTATCACGACTTCGGCCGAACTCTGCTGACCAATGGGGCAGGCATTGCTACGGTTAACCAATGATCGCTCGCGGTTTCTTCAGAAGGTGACATTACCATGGTTACGTAATAATAAAAACGTTTAACCAACGATTGATTGCAATTTTTCCGGAAGCTGACGTTACTATAGTTACGTTACATATAACATCCGCTTTAGTCCTGGAGACGTCAATCTAACTTCAGAGCCGGTAATTTGACTGCTAAGCTGCTATGTAGAAATTTACGTTCATTTTCCTTTCAACGGCTGTCACTGTCAGATATTTTTTCAAAGTTAGAATTTCAGCCAGAAACTATCAAATCTCTATTAAGCATTTGTATGGCTACTGACAGATTAAAGGATTATAGGTAGACTGTCAAACGTCTATCTACCATATTTCCACAAAGGTTACATAAGTATTCAACTAACGTCAACTAAGAGATGTGATGAATTATAATAAAGACAGCAATAGCATTGGTCTCTGTCAATGAAAAAAATAATTGAAAATTGCCCGATTAACATCGCCCTGAAGCCCATAAAGAAGAAAAAAAAAACATGGCTATTTGTAAAAATATCTTGACTTGGAAAAATACCTCGCCTATTAATGTCAGATAAATCATGAAATCCGATTTGAAGAAACCGTAATTAAATTACTAAACGGTTTTAGACAAATCTATGAAGAACTGTCGTTATCCAGTTTCCACAAGGAACAACGACATCTAGCGTCTAATCATGGCCGATAGCTAATTCTTAATTTTCGTAGACGAAGGAATTTTTATTATGTCAACTAGTTTTCAAATACTGAAATTTTGACGCAACAAAGATTCGATGACATATCATCGGGGACCATCGCGATCGTGCCTACTAACGAAAAATACCGAACCCATAACATTACACGACCAAATTGCATCCTTTGCCAAGTGGCTCAACATTCCTATGTAACTGAGATGTGTGATTCTCTTTCATGCAATATTTCCAATTTCTGAAGTGTATACCTAGCTGTGTTGCTGTTTGTACAACTGCACTGGGGTAACTATACCATCTGGGGCCTGTGGCAAATTATTTTGATGGGCCCCTATCAGTAAAAATCGTCACATTATACTCAGTCTAATTTTAAATACACGGCCTCTTGGGTCCTCTTGGATCGGGGGGCCCGTTTATGATTTTATGTGATTAAAAGAGATGGCTAGCTGCGGCTGTGAGTAGCTATCAAACTATGTGTTAGCTCCCCATCCATTGTTATTATGAAAATTTGTCTAAATTTGAATCCCAGAAAGGTCTTTACACCAGGTGTCCCAAGATTATGGGACATGAAGGGAAAGTACCTTAAATATCGAAGATAAATTTTAGGCACCTTAGATACTTTGGTGGACACTGGTACTTAAATCTGATGGTCAGGTGGATTGTTTCACAAAAAATAATCAAAATATTTATAGTATGGGTAAAACCCATTTATTAAAGAATTTGAAGAGAATTCTTCTTCATATTCATAAGCACTGGTTCTCACCGCGAGCTACTAAGCTATGAACTATGGACTATAAACACAAACGAAAGATACACACTCCCATGTAAATAAAAGAGATACATTTGCTGCGTCTCTTTTATTTACATAGGAAGGCATATCATTTGTTCGTGTTTATAGCTTAGTAGCTCGCAGTGAGACTAGTGCCATAATCTCTTGAGATCCATGTTTATAATTTTATCACTATCATACAGTAAATGACATCTAATTTCTGTTTAAATCACCCAAAATATTACCATTGAAGCAGTGGCTGTAACATAATTTAAGCATTTCTCCTATCTGTATGTATTAAAAATGAGGAATCTTGGTTCTCCTGAACGTAAATAAAATTCTGTGTATTGAGCCTGCGAAGTGGGCTATGTGAAAAATCTAACGTGTTTACAAATAACTATTAAATAGAAAGTTGTTCCACTTTCAGGTATTTTACATGTTATTTTTCGTGAGTCTATCTTCTGTACTATTACTACAGGATTAGTTATGAACAAAATAACAAGAAATTAACAAATAGCAGTAAAAATAACACGGACCACTTACCTTGGTAAAAATAAATTCTTTTGGTGGCTTACGATCATGTTATTCACAAGGAAGTTTTTTTTGTAAACTATAGGTCAAAACACAAACACTTCTCAAGCATTGTATTAAAATTTAATTATAGTTTTTGTTCACTTCCCACGATAATCACTATGCACATTCCGCTAAAAGCTTACTAAGTATTTTGGTTAAGTTATTCTCAAAACTTTCAGTCAAGTTCACGTCAAAAGTTCATACATAGTGGCGCCCTCTAGTATGCGGAATGCGAAGTTTCTGTGAAAGCTCAATAGAGCGTTGTAGCTGCGTTCAAAATGGATGTGATCAGTATAAATGCATTTAAATGTTGTATTTCTGTTTAAATTGTTGAATATAGTTCTGTTGTGTTAAGTAATGTCGTATTACGAAGTCGTTATCTGTTAAATGCGCATTCTTTAGGTAATCGTTGGCAGGCATCGATCGAGTTCTGAAAAAAAAACCATGAATTATTCTGTTTACCTTCACACATTCATTATACTGACGGGTCTTCCATTAATTTCAAGGCTATATAATAGTTTAAATATTTTTAGATTTTTGTCATTCTATTGTAGTATTGTAGTCACGTTTTAATTTATATTTTATACCTTCAACTTGGGCATGATATTAAAATGTCTGAACGTACTTCGGACAATGCGTAGCGCAACCGTGTAGTCGCCGAAGGAAGTCGGGCAGAGCGAATTCCAGTGAGACCTTCTCCGCTGCCAGAATCCTAATCAGGTGGATCGGATCGACGCTCAGGGCCGAAATATTGCAGATTTTTCCCTGTGAAAATATGTAAAACATTTCATATGACTGATATGAGAAGCCGTTAGGTTATGGTTAGGACTAAATAGTTGGTTTTTGGTTTAGAAGGATCTGGTTATTATTATTTTTTTTATGTGACGAAGGTAGACAATTGAGCTCTCAGCCCACCTGATGGAAAGCAGGAACTGAGGTCCATGGACATAGTGACCAAAAATAACGCTGCCTACCAAGACGACTTAGATGGATTGCCTCTATCTATGTCAGTAATTACACCGGCTATCTTACCCCCAAACCAAAACTATTTAGCGGCAGGTTAACGGGTAAGACGGTGGTCTCTATTTAGAGGAGGATTTAGCAAAATTAAATTAGGTTACAATCGCCTAGGACCGAGTTCTAATTTATAGTTTGGCTAGCGTTTTACTCAGTTGAGGCATAGACACAGACAGACATAAAATAAATATACCTATCCCTGTACAGTCAAGTGCATAATTATGTATCGAAAGAATCATCTTATAAAACGTAACGATTTTCTTATTACACAGAATTAAAGTGCACTGTGACATACTTCTGAGGATTTTAATTTTTAATTTATACATCTTATTTTACTTTGAACTGTACAATTGTACATATACGATTGTTGATGTTGGGCCGCGCTATGCGATATTTTTCATTCGAATTGATCTCGTTCTTCGTTTATTGTAGGAAGACCGCAAGTTCTACTGTACCTGCACAAAAAAGGGTCTTCCATGCGATTCACATGAACAATATATTGAATCAGGCGACCTACGACCACAGCGTGAAGCATTAGCTTTGAGCTTGAACATCCACCCAACCATGCACCTTGTATCCTAGTACCTTGTTGGAATCTTGGATGACGGTGTTGACGTGATGCCGTGCTGCCTCCACGGCGGTGACCAGGCTATTGACGGTGAGCACACTCGTATCGCCGACCCAGCGTACGCAACGAAGGTAGCGCATGAGGGCTGTGACCACAGTGCATTAGCTCTGAGCTTGAACATCCACCCTACCATGCACCTTGTATCCCAGTACCTTGTTGGAATCTTGGATAACGGTGTTGACGTGATGCCGCGCTGTCTCCACGGCGGTGACCAGGCTATAGACGGTGAGCACACTCGTGTCGCCGACCCAGCATACGCAACGACGGTAGCGCATGAGGTCTGTAGGGTCGTAGCAGATATTTCTCTGCGCCCATGACAATCTGATAGCCTAAGACAAGAGCGGCGATGGGCGTTTTCCAAAAAAAAAAACCGAAAACTAGATTCTTCGAGATCTGGACGTGCTTGGGCTCATTCAAATCAGAATCACGACCTGTGAACAATCTTTTGAATTAGGCGACCCAGCGTGCTGCGAGCACAGCCTAAAGCATTAGCTCTGAGCTTGAACATCCACCCTATCATGCACGTTGTATCACAGTACCTTGTTGGAATCTTGGATGACAGTGTTGACGTGATGCCGCGCTGTCTCCACGGCGGTGACCAGGCTATTGACGGTGAGCACACTCGTGTCGCCGACCCAGCGCACGCAACGACGGTAGCGCATGAGGGCTGTGGGGTCGTGGCAGAGCATTCTCTGCGCCCATGAGGATCTGGGTGCTTAGCCAAGTTGCCAATCGCTAGCGCTTAATCGTCAATCGTAAACGAAAGGCAGCTAACTGTCTTTGTCGCACTAATGTGAAAGAATGACAGAGAGGGAAAACTACGATACGCTACTAAGCGCTAGCGATTGGCAACTTGGCTAAGCACCCTGATAGCTTAAGACAAGAGCGGCGATGGGCCTTCTGTAAAAAAAAAATCGAAATCCAGATTCTTCCAGATCTGGACGTGCTTGGGCTCATTCGAATCAAAATTACGAGCTGTGAACATGATGTGAACAATCTAATGAATTAGCGACCCAGCGTGCTGCGACCACAGTCTAAAGCATTAGCTCTGAGCTTGAATATCCACCCTACCATGCACCTTGTATCCCAGTACCTTGTTGGAATCTTGGATGACGGTGTTGACGTGATGCCGCGCTGTCTCCACGGCGGTGACCAGGCTATTGACGGTAAGCACACTCGTGTCACCAACCCAGCGCACGCAGCGACGGTAGCGCATGAGGGCTGTGGGGTCGTGGCAGAGCATTCTCTGCGCCCATGAGGATCTGGGTGCTTAGCCAAGTTGCCAATCGCTAGCGCTTAATCGTCAATCGTAAACGAAAGGCAGCTAACTGTCTTTGTCACACTAATGTGAAAGAATGACAGAGAGGGAAAACTACGATACGCTACTAAGCGCTAGCGATTGGCAACTTGGCTAAGCACCCTGATAGCTTAAGACAAGAGCGGCGATGGGCCTTCTGTAAAAAAAAATCGAAAACCTGATTCTTCCAGATCTGGACGTGCTTGGGCTCATTCGAATCAGAATCACGAGCTGAGAACAATCTATTGAATTAGCGACCCAGCGTGCTGCGACCACAGTCTAAAGCATTAGCTCTAAGCTTGAACATCCACCCTACCACGCACCTTGCATCTGAGTACCTTGTTGGAATCTTGGATGACGGTGTTGACGTGATGGCGCGCTGTCTCCACGGCGGTGACCAGGCTATTGACGGTGAGCACACTCGTGTCGCCAACCCAGCGCACGCAACGACGGTAGCGCATGAGGGCTGTGGGGTCGTGGCAGAGCATTCTCTGCGCCCATGAGGATCTGATTGCCTAAGACAATAGCGGCGATATGATTTTTTCCAGTTTAATATTAAGAGCGAGGGCTCCGACCCTCCGGTGGCGCCTTCATTGTACGGATTCTGTTTCGTAACAATTCATTTTCATAAGCAGATGAAAATATCAATGTAGTCCTATAAAATCCCCAATTTTGGTCTGTATGATTTAGTTTGATATTCCTTATTTTTAACGATATCCACTTAATGGAAAAAGGTGGAAACTTTTCGCCGTTTTGTGGATTAAGCCAAAAATAAGTAAAATGAAACTATGTGCCCAAGACCAAAGGTTGGGGAAATTGTAGGACTATATTAATATTTTCGTCTGCTTAAGAAGAAATAGATAGTTTGTTAGAAAACAGAACCCCTACCCTACAATGAGTGCGCCACTGGCCGGTAGGGTGCCCTCTCAACTACACAATCTTAAAAGGAGGAGATTCTCAATTCCACACACTATCATTATATTTGTTACTTCGATTACTGACCTGAATTGAATTTGAAATTCGAACGAGTGGCTATAAATTGAAACACCACACAGGAAGTGTTTTAAATTTACACTAGTTGGGCATTTTCGCTAGAAGATATCCAAAAAAATTTTTTTTTAAGGTAGGTAAATTTAATGTAATGTTTTCATACATTTTACATGCTCTCCACTTTGTAACCGATGTACGAAGTGTTTGAAAAACGGTTACGTAATAGAAACAAAAAGTTGGGACACTTTTTTTCTTCTAGTAGGATCGAAAGAGCTCGTGATTCTGAGCAGGAAAAACATAAAATTTACCTGTTTCAGAAAAATAAGTTTTTATATCTCTTCTCGCGAAAATGCCCAGTTATGAATTCCTTATTCATCATCATCATCATACCAGCCGAAAGACGTCCACTGCTGAACATAGGCCTCCCCCAAAGATTGCCACAATGACCGGTCCTGCGCCTACATTAATACTCTTGCGAATTTCCTATTCGCAAGAGTATTATTGTAGGTACAGTATTTAAACTATTTTATGTAAGAGTATTAATGTAGGCGCAGGACCGGTCATTGTGGCAATCTTTGGGGGAGGCCTATGTTCAGCAGTGGACGTCTTTCGGCTGGAGATTTATTTCGTTTTCCAAGGAAAATAAAAGAGACGCTATCCTAACATCAATAGGTGGCCACATATTTAGAGTTCAGTGAATTAGTACCTATATTCACTGAATTCTGAATAAATGGCTGCAGCTATTGATGGGTCGTTCCTGGTAATTTCCCAATGTTACAAAGGGGCAAGTTTGGGAATATTCCCCATACTTTGTTGGGAAACTTACCGGGAACGACCCATCACTAGCTGCAGCATTATTGTGCCATCTACCCGCTTTTGGATTGAAATCTACGGAGAAAATAATAAAAATAATAATATCTTCCCACCGTCTCAGAAATGATTTAAGATTGGAAAATGACAATACCTCTTTAACATCCTTAAGGAAATTCATAGCTTTTCTCTGAAACCCATGGTACATGGCTAAGAGGTGGTTCTTCACGTGTAACATCACGTCTCTCTGTGAGTCTTCGTAGGGCTTGATGCTGGTTAGAGGGTCTGCTTCTGACGTAGTCGGAGCTACTGGGATGGTGAAATTGGTGAAGAGTGGTGGGGTGTTACTCTGGAAGGGAACACTTGCAATAGTCATTCAAATCAACATCTTTTTAGGGTTCCGTAGTAAACAAGGAACCCTTATACTTAGTTTATGTCCGTCTGTCCATTTGTCTGTTTTTCTGCAGCATAGCTCAGTTACAATTAGTAGCAAAAATTTGTAATTTCGTATAGGTAAAATATAGGAAGAACATTTTCGGGTACACACCTACATGTAAAGTGGGCGTAGATTTGTCTCTTTTCACTCCAGCGAAGGCTTCATTAGAGTGACAGAGACAAATCGTCTAAATTTGTGGATTTCGAAGTTCGAAAGTCAAAATATACCTACTTACCATATTGACGTTATTGGATGTTCCGTTTTGGAGTTCAACTATAGAAGAATTAAAAATCTTGTTGAGGTTTACATTTACAGCATCATATTGGTCCGATATTTCATTATGAATAGTTTCATTAGTTTTATTATCGGATGTGGCTATGTATGAAATGGTAGTGTCATTAAAGTTTTGATCAGTGATGGATCTTTTCACGCATTTGGTGTTGTTCATGCAAATCTGCAAATAAAATATGTTTAATGTGAACATGAGAAATAAAAGTATGGAAACGGATTATATCGCGTATATTAATAAAATACCGACGTTTCGAACCCTTTACTGCGTTCGTGGTCCACGGGTGAACTGAGATGACTCAGATGACCGTCAGATATAAAGTGTGTGTCTATGGTACTGATTATCGAAACTGGGGAATACGATGCAGATTTCTAGTGAAACCGTGAACATTATACCTACGATTCAAAATGCTAATTTTAAAAGCAATTATCTTTCTAAGAAAAGTTAATTCAGAAGCAATGTACTTCAAAATAAATAAATAATTTGCACTAGACAATGACTGTCAATCTTTAATTTGCACTTGACAATGACAGATCTTGCGAGCTTCGGAGTTCGCGGTAGGGCCACTGTAGATACCTACCGCGAACTTCAAAGTTCATCTCTGTCATGACGGCTTTGTTGAAATGACAAAGACAAATGCTCGAAATTTACAAACTTCGTAGTTCGTGGCAGGCATCGGAACCGGTTTTTTTAGAAAAACCTCGAAATAGCTTAATATTTTAAAATCTTTATGTAGTTTTCAACATTTTATGTAATTATTAACATCGTATTTTTGAATTACTCCATTAACAAAAAAATATATACGTATACGGAAGAATGAAAAAGAACGGAATTCGAACCGTTCTTTTGTATGGATAAATAACTCTCCTACTGGTACCAAATACAACTCACTATATCATTTCCATGTCCGTCAATAGCGTTGCCATCACTGACTTCAGCTTTGGCCGTCGCAAGGCCGACAATGGCGTCAATTGACGGCATCTCCAGGTCGACGTCGTCTAAAACGTCAAACGCCTCCAATGACGTCAGTGTCTCACAGAAGCAAAGCTCAGCACTGAGTAATATTGAAAGACCTGGATGTTACAGTCGAATTTAGAAATTAAACGAAATAAACAATTAAAATACCGATTGGCTGATGCGCAATAGGTTTATTATACCTACGGCTGTTAGAAGGGATGAATGCACTATCCAAAAACTTACTTATTGTATTAAAAAAATACAAATAAAAATAAAACAACAATTTACTGCGCTCACTTGGGTCCGTAGGTAGGTACCTAATTTTTGCATCAGTGATTTTCAGCGAAAGAAATTTAACACATTGCAATTTTTTTTTAAAATAACTTTTGTGGGAACAAAATAACTCACAAGTAATACGAATACGGTACCTCGACATAAACAAACTATTAGAAGTAGAACTAGGTATCAGCTAAATTCCTTTTTATTATTTTCATGCCAATACTATTAAATAAAAAAAACAATAGCTACTTAAGAATAACATTAACTATAAACTAAATCTTAAAAAATAAATTAGCAAAAGTACCTAATATTAAAATATTGACTTAAATAAAATTAAACCTAAAAAAATAAAATAAAAAAAAACCGTTAAAAGGAGCTACACATCCAAACCGCCCCGATTGGTTCCCGACGCAAAGGTGCCCATCACGCTCGCAGCGTTTCCGCACTGAATCGCGATGGACAGTCTTTGCTCCAGGAAGAAACCGGAGCGGGGATCAAGGCCCCTTTCTTGCAGGCGTCGTCCCAGTTCCCTAAGGTATCTGCTTAGATACTTAAGAAATGGCCTAAGCAATGACCTAAAACGTTAACAGGAGGACTAGCCATTCTGCAATCGTATATGATAAGTAATAAATATATGAGAATGACAGATTCGAACGAAAAGTCACGTGACAATTTCCATACATTGTTATGGTCACGTGACTTATCGCGTACGATTGCAGAATTCTCATCTTGGCTAGGTTAATTAGTGTACGATGACTACGAAGTTGGCCAACATTACCACTAATAGAGAAGTAAAGCAGAACTTACACAGGAGCATGTCGAGTAAGTTTCTGGACCGTTTAGTGAAATCCGCCGCGGCGCCGCGCGGGCACGCCCCGCGAGTAACGCGACACATTAATAATGGTCTCATCAAGGGCATTTTTGCGAAAAGCATTGGGTCATTGTCAGTCGGGAAGAAAGAAAGAAGTTGTCCACTCGGTGACCACAGCTTTTGAGAAATGGGCCCCAGCTGTTAACTTGTGGTCATAAGTTAACAGCTGGGGCCCATTTCATTTTTGTACGGTTCTAGAATAAACAGTAGGTATAAGATGGATGAAAATGCTTCAATCGCTTCTTTCTATTTTATTCTCCTAGTAAAATCAAAAGAGATTATCATTCTTAGTGCAAAACGTTACATAAAAGTCAGCATAGATAACTTGCCATTCGTGACAATACAAATAAGGAGGCCAAAATATGCGCTGCATAATATTGAGATTACAAAACACCTATCTACTTAAGTACATACACTTGAAAATCGTTTCCCTCATGTTTTCTCGTCAGTTTAATAAAACATTCGACTTGGTATTCAATATTAATGAGTCGCGTTACAACCAATTGTTCTGAGAGCGTTGTTTGGTCAACAAGCGATAAGGCCTGCATTTATGAGTTTAAAATGAAATCATTACCGTTTCGTTAGCAGTACGCTGAATATGGCTGAATATAATAGAATGAACAAGGGTCGGAAGGCTTTAAGAAATAGCGGAAAATAGCGGTATATCTCGGTTTTACTTCGAGTTTTCATAAGAACGCGAACGCGAAGGATGTTTCAAATTTTGATTTGACATTACCTAGGTATTTATTATAAACAATTAATGATCGTGTGTCTGATGAAGCCTGCTTGGCAATCACATCATCAGCCTATCTCAGTCCACTGCTGGACGTAGGCCTCTCGTGGTAACTATGCGTATAGACAAATTAGGAGGTAAATGCCCATAATCGCCACGCTGGGCAAACGGATTGGAGATCGCAGTAATGAGAATAAGAATAAGAATAAGAATGATTTATTTGCAGAAAAGGGTTATATACATAGGTGTTCATACATCAAGTATACATTAGTAGTTCGCCTTATCCAGCTGTAGATGTACAGCATGCAAATACATGTTGAAAAAACAATATTTTAGCAACAAATTTATAGAACAGTATAAGAAATTTTACTTATAACATAAAAACAGGATGTGTAAGTAAGTGAAATGAAAAATACAAAAAAAAAAAAGTTAGATAAACAGTATGTAAATAAAGTTATTATTTATACCTACAGAATTTTTATAACACAATAAAACCTACAGTACAATGTACCTACTCATTTATAAGTCATGAGTCATGAGCCATAAAATCTTGAACGGTGTAAAAGCACCTCTCAGATAACCATTTATGTAAGGTTCTCTTAAATACATTCCCTTCAAGGGCTTGTATTTCAACAGGTAACTTATTATAAATTTTAATAGCCATGTTGTATGCATTTTTTTTGTAAATATCTGTCATACAACGTGGCTGATGTAACATATATTTGTATCGCTCCCTTGGATTTACTGTACAAATATCAGATCGCTTTGGGAAGTATTTTGTGCATCGCTTTGAAAAAATACAAATTTTCTGTATATACATACAAGCTAGGGGTAGGATGTTAAGCTGTTTGAATAACGGCTTGCAACTAGTATCTATACACGCATTACATATTGCACGGACACATTTTTTTTGAAGTTTAAATAGCCTTTCCACATCAACGGAATTACCCCATAAAATAAGGCCGTAGTTGAGAATAGAAGCAACATGACCGTGGTAAGCAGTGAGAGCAGCTTCCTGAGAAACAGAATTGCGTAATTTTCTTAGAGCAAAAATGAAACGGTCAAGTTTTGAGCAAACAGAATTAATTTGGTTCTTCCAATTTAGATTCGTATCAAGAATTATCCCTAAGAATTTAATGTTATCCGATTTACATATTGAAATGTTGTTAATGTTAATATTGAGTTGCGGAGGATTTGCTCCATATGAATGAAATTGTAGATAATGCGTTTTACTTAGGTTAATAAGAAGGTCGTTATTAACTATCCAGTTATTTATGTCTGTTAAGGCTCTATTAATATCAGTTTCATATGTATCCTTATCTTGGCATTTTACTATGATCGTTGTATCATCGGCAAAGAGAATAGATTTTGGATTTGTGGCTTTGGGGAGGTCATTGATGAAAGTCAAAAAGAGTAGAGGGCCTAAATTACTCCCCTGAGGTACTCCAGAAACTATTGTACGCAAAGGTGACCTGTATATAATTTTATTAATTTGGTTGTCAATTTCAACGTATTTTTGGATTTCAGTGCATTGTTGCCTATTAGATAAATAAGATTTGAGCCAATCATTTGCCTTACCTCTGATGCCATAAGCGTCCAATTTGATAAGAAGCTTTGAGTGATTTACTAAATCAAAAGCTTTAGTCATGTCAAGGAATATTGACATAACTGGTAACTTATTATTAATACTTTCGGTCACGTATTTTATAAATTCAAAACAGGCTAGCTCAGTATTTAGTCCTTTACGAAATCCGTGTGTCCACTATGATGATGTTGCTGCCCATCATCAACCAAATCAAAGAATGGCCTACACCCAGCAGTGGACGGAGATAGACTGATGATGTGTGATGTGTGTGTATGTGTATAAGTGGGTAAGTAGGCATTACTTAGATATTAATTCAAATATTAAAATAAATATGCAATAACCAGGGATCGGACAAATGTGCGTCATTGTTTGCAATAATGTGGACATGACTCCAAAATTGATTAAATTAATAATGAAACGAAAAATTTCTTGAAATTTGATTTCGAAGCTTTAAGGTGACTATTTAAAACGGTTTTCATAGTTACCGGTGTCAAATATGTAATTTTCTGAAAATTATTAAATGAGTATTTATTCAATCAAGTTAGGAGTCATGTCCATATTATTGCGAACATTGACGCACATTTTTCCGATCTCTGGTAATAACAGATTAAATATAAGTTTTTTTTCCTTCTAACAAGCAGCAGTCTTTTAGGTTACGATGTTTGAGAATGGCGTTGTATGTAATTATTCTGATGTGGTCCCCAAATCGTTTTCCAAAGGTTGAGTTTACTCTGATAATTGGTAGCTTAAAAATTCGTTTTTTCGAAAGCAAGAGTGTAATTGGGTGAAAATCTGAGCGTTTCAACCGCCTAATGTTGGTGGCAATATTTTTGCCGTAGTTTATAAACGTCTCAATGTTATACTTCGTCTTTTGTATAAGGTACCGTGCCTCCTTCAAATGACAAAGTAGCACATTGTAAAGAATAGAGACTTTGGCATAAATTATGCCGCCAAAATTATTATACCACGCGGTTGAGTTTGGAGGTTTTGTGAGTGATGTAATTTTGTGAAATAATAGTTTGCGGACTGAAATAACCTGAGCTTGACCATAGAGAGAGGAAGTTGGAAAGCGAAAACGGATAAAACGGTAAAACGAATAAAAACTTACAGTATATGAGTGCCTTCATAGGTATTCAAACCTAGGACTACCCACTTCGAAGGCAGGGTCACTCACCAGTCTCACCATCAACTAGGCTACGGAGGCCGTGAAAGACGAAGGCTTTATAGGTGGCAGTAATATCACTCCAATCTCGAAGTAATCTGCCGCGAAAACCTCGTTAGGTTAACCGACCTGTTACAATTAACTGCTCGATTATACCTGTACTCTGTACAGCGTGTACTTTGTAGCAAGGGAATATTTAGAATTACTCAACACAACTATACACACTCACGTACAGTCAATATGAGGTGTATATAAAAATGCTCAAAAATCTGTCCCAGTGCGCTTTAAGTATGTGCAATAAGAACGTCATAATCATAACATAACATATTTATTTATAAGAGGATTCTTCCTTCGATACACATTTTTACAATTTACTGCAAGGTATATGCAAATTTTATTACTCAAACTTATGTAGGTAGTTAATGTTAGTTAGTGTTAGGTAAATGCGCACGTTTTCACTCTATCCTGTTATTGTGTTTTTGTGGACATCTTTTATTGGCTTTATTTACTGTACACTCCCTTATGTACATTTCTTATGTACTAAAATAATTAAACGGGGGTACCGATGGTGCGGTATGTAATATGAGAAAAATCCTGAAATCGTAGACTGTATTCGTCACTCTAAACGTGATGTTTATTACGATTAAAAGTTAAATTGTAGGAAACGATAAAAATGCAAATAAAGTTATGGCTGGCTTTCAATACTATTTTGTTGTTTTTATCGTTCACACGAAACACGTTCGTAGATTTATTTTTACTCAATAACGAAGCGTCAGGATAATAATAGGTATTAAACGATCCTAATCGTGTAAATTTACGATTAGGACTCGTGTCGTTAAATTGAGTGGTACTCGTGAAAGTTTAAATTAAATATATTTTATTTATTTATGCGACTTTTAATGAGATTACATTTCCTGAGTATTGACTTGTTGTAAATGAATGCAACCTTGCACAATTAAATAAACTAACCGCGACTCGATTTGCGATGAATTGTAAGAAATCAATTAAATCGGTCTCATTTGACAAATCCGCTCATTAAAGATGGCTGCCGTGACACCGTGCGTTCAAGAACACGACGTGATGGATTGGAATCAAAGCCAGTATGCTTAGCACATGATTGGCGCGACAGTATCTCGCCGCGAGATAGTCTAAGATCCGTCCATCTTTTGTTAACATAGCTAGTGAAAGACGGGAGATCTATCTCGCGGCGACATACTGTTGCACTCATGTGCTAAGCCTGCTGTAGCCGTACTACGAATGACCGACTTTGTAAGTATCGGTAACGTTAGGTTTTTCTTTTGGGTTTTTCTCGATATGCAAATCAGGCCATCGCGCTCGCTCCAATAAGTTAGTGCGAGCGCGATAGAATGCATTGCGTATCGAGAAAACGACTACGTGTGCTTACCATAATGTTATTTAAAAAAATATATAAAATTTTGACTTTTTTTCTACTCAGAATCACGAGCTCTTTCGATCCTGACAGAAACAAAAAACTTAAAAAGTGTCCCAAAAAAATTCCATTGAGTTACTATTTGGAACTAGTGGAGGACAAAAAATGTATGGAATTTTTGGGACACTTTTTTCTGCTAATGTGGATCGAAAGAGCTCGCGATTCTGAGCAGAAAAAAAAACACAAAAAAACGAAAATTGGAAAATTTGTAAAAACGACAACAAAATAAAAATCCGCCCATTAATGGTGAATAACGAAATATACATATGGACGTGGAAAGCCCATGCGCTAGCCCTATGCCACAAACTAATGTTCCTGATCACCTATTTACTGATTTGTATAGTTGACACTGATCACGGTGTAACAGTCATCCAGAGCGTATAAGTGGCGATTGCACCTGACCATGGCGCCATCTTGGATTTATTGCCTCTGCTTGCAAAGGCCGAGCGATGCCTGAGTTAGGATACGTACTTTTTCTTTTGGGATAGGCAACGCGCAATCGCGCATGCTATTATTTATTTATTTTATATTCCAATAAGTTTCACAGCATAACAGTAAAAACCAAGTCACTGTGAACTAAAAATGTACATAACAAATAATAGGTAGTTACTTAAAAACTAGTTAAATTTGGGCGACGACGTAACGACGTAGCTCCGTTGCGTCGTCTGATCTGACTGATTCGGCAGATTGCCCCGGAACTGCCGAAACACGACGCCTTTCGGCCAGAAGTCTGCACTCGCGATGCTGTACTGCACAACTTAACGTTGGATGGTCTGCTAGGCTACCATGAGACGCCCAGTGCTTGTCTGCCAACGAAACAATAGAGGTTTTAGTAGGTACTGGTACTTTTCTGGGTCCGGCCTCCCTTAGGCTCGCAACCGGCCTGAGACTCGGGGCTGCGGTATGTACCCCTCACTTATGCTGTTGTGGCACAGACGTGACTAGCGACTGGAACTCTACGGACAAGTTGTCATAAAAGTGCAGGTCGTATACTTAGGTTAGATCTATTTCGGACACCCCCGGTACGTATTAGGCTTTTAGCAGTGGTCTGAAGTAGGCTGTAGATGTGATGTGAATGCAAACAGTATTAATGAAAATCAAATAAAAAAAATCTAAAATCATATATTTCGTTAACAATAAGGGTATTAATGAAAATCAAATAAAAAAAATATCAAAATTATTTATTTCGTTCACAATAAGGGTACCATGTTACAAAGGTTAGGATCTTCCAGTAAGTATGTGTGTGTGTGTGTGTGTGTGTGTGTGTGTGTGTGAGTTGGTGTGTGTGTTTGTTTGATTGGGTCGATTGGGTTGCAAAAATATTTCTTACATTGGCGTTTGATAATGATATGCATATTAGAATTAGTATTAGTGTCTTACCCCCTTATTCATAACGTCTGTTAACTTAACAAGCCGCTAATAATTCTTTGTCCCTTTTGCTCTTATGGACACATTGTTAAGACCGAAAGGGACAAACAATTATTAGCGGCTTGTTAAGTTAGCAGACGTTTATGAATAAGGCGGTTATTCTGTGACGACACTAAACATCGACTAGAAACCGCAATTAATGATAAATCAGGCGTTTTTTACCAGCTCTTGAACATGTCCTAGTATTTTCAATAGCCCGGCAAAAGGATCGCCATCATTCGTGTAGCATAGCGAATGAACGGAGTCGCGTTTAAGGAATCCGCGATATCCACAGGCTGCCCGCACAGGTGGATTACGATTTACGTCATATTACATACGAATAACGATTACTCCCAACTAAGACGAATAACCAAGAAGTTTTTATACCTTGTACAACAAGTCCTGGCTAAAAATGTAAGTGCGAACGCCTGTTCGAAATTCAAATTCGAGTTCAAATTTGACATCTTTTTGTATGGCAATTTATAATTTTTTGTAGAATTGTACGCTTGTAAAGTTTTGTGGTAGGTATTGGCCATAGGACGCGATTTATAAAGTTACATTTTACAATTTCGCTGTTTGCCTCTCTAACGCACGCACATATTATTAGCTAGAAAGAGAGGCAAACAACAAAATTGTAAATTGTAACTAACTTTATAAAACGCGACCCAGTTGTCCGTTCATACTTATATAGAAAATTTGTTTTTGCAGTCTCTTAATGACAGGGATTGTTGGGACCAGTATACTATTGACCTTGCTCCATTCTTGGCTTCGTATAATTACTATGCAGTATGCATCCTGTCATCCCGCAAGTACGAAAGATCTCGGTCTGGGAACGCTAATAAGCGCTGTGAAAAATGCGGTTCACATCATAATCTGGGAAGCTGTGACTATGGAGTAGTATATATTATTTGTGTTTGAAATGAAATTCGTTCCTGTTGGTTAGAGACAAGACTTTACAAAATGGTTAAACTGATTAAATTAAATTTCGACGTATCGAAATTAGATAAAATTTCATCATCATCATCATCATATCAGCCAAAAGACGTCCACTGCTGAACATAGGCCTCCCCCAAAGATTGCCACAATGACCGGTCCTGCGCCACCCGCATCCAGCGGACTCCTGCGACCTTCACCAGGTCATCGGTCCACCTTGTGGGGGGCCCACGCTACCTACCCTTTTATATAAAAATTAAATATATAGGTAATTAGGTATTCTTTGAGTTTCAACCGCTAGCGTGTCGTCGGCCTAACGTGTAAAGGTGCCGAAAGCTGCTAATAGCGGGAAATCACTTAATTACGGTTTTATGAATTAATTGTCGCCAGCAAAATACGCGTATAACTACAGCAACTTATACCTATAATTATTTAGTTTTATTAGGATTAATTAATTTCGAACTTTAGATCGGCTTATACATTATAGTTCACACCGACCGAACGCTCTCCGTTTAAAGTTTCATGTACCATGTACCTACACATGTACAGTCGGTAAAAGTACTGGGCCAAAGTTCCGACCATGCAAAATTTTGACGCAGGCACGTTTGATGTCGAGTTGCGGAAAAAATGGCCAGAATAAAACAACGACATTGTTTTTTACCTATGTTTTATCTAATAAAGAATTTACATACATACAACAGTCGGTAAGTAGGTACTGTTGGATTCAACAATGCAAAGGGGTTGAAAAGGCGACAGTCCTTAAAATAGTATCACAGTTAGGTACCTAAATTCATCCTTAGTTGTCTTATGTAGTAAACAACTTTCTAACCTAAAAGTAAACGTTTTCTGTTGTAAACTGCTGTTTCCTTGGTTCAAAATTAAGCAATTTACTAATCACTACAGACAGACTGCACAAATACGGACTCAGGTATTTTGGTATAGGCAAATATGGCAGTTTACACCAGAAGACGTGTACTTAAAAGTAGGTTAAAATTATGTAATCCTCGCGGTAACCGAAGTTTTAATATCAGGTTAAAATTGTTTCGTGTAATCCATTACATGAGTGTGTAAAGGCAGAAAAAGGATTACTGGCTATGAGAAAAGCCATTGAAAGCGAATGGCGCTCTTTTAGATGCAACAATGAGGTTCCAGTAGGCTTATGATGGTACCGTTTTTAATCGTTTGTCTTTGTTGCCGTCAGGTTCTAACAGGTATGTAAGTGCGAAAGTGATGCATAGCACGATAAATAGATAAAGCGGGACCATCATAAGCCACCAGATTGCTCTCTTTACCGTATAAATGTGTTAGAAGTTATTACTTACATTCTTTTGAATTAGCATTTTACAAGAGAGACGCAGCAATGTACAATATATACATACAATACAACAATAGAGTATACTTATTTGTATTATTAATGTTTTATTGCACATCTCAAGAAATAAAAACAAGTACAGACAAAGCAGCGACTTAACTAGTCGCTAAAAAGCGATCGCTTCCAGACTCCAGACAACCTTTAGGTAACGGAAACAATTACATATGTCACTGTCCCTAGTGACAGATTTAGGACAAAAATACCAGTATAACCGTGATTTCCCAAATCCCGGCGTTCCAACCGCCCGCGCACCGCCACCCTAACGCGCCCGAGGTGCGGCGGGACCGGCAATTCCAATTATACGGTCTTATGAAATAGTTGTCGCCGCAATATCCTCGATTGGAATTTTTAAGGTGCCGCGCGTTCCCGACCGTTTTAATTTAGCCACGTGTATTGAGTATTGAGGTTTTTATGCTAAATAATGGCGGGTATTGAAAATAATATCTAGGATTATTATACCGTCACCTTGGCCGCAAAGGCATTGAAACTGAAGAAAAAGTAGTAGTGTGGCTGGTTACTTTCCAAGAGCATGTCGGGTCATGCTCAGTGTAGGGGTCCCTACCTCTAGGTCGGGGTCTTCCGTAGTTATTCAAAAACGGCAGAGCCGATTATGTTTTAAATAGTTTTATTTTAAAGTATTCTATAAGCCTGCTTATTCATGATTTTTTTAATCTTTTCGGACCCATGGAAAGTTAGAGGGGGCAAGCGACTATACTACTAGGGAAGGTAGGTACCAAAAAAAAATATTTTCCTAACTAGTGCGGAAAAGTAAACTTTACGCACGCTTCGCGTGCGTTAATTTCTCTTAAGGCACTTGTTATGAAAATAGTCGTTCGATACACGTGTAAAAACTTATTTTTAACTCGGGTGATTGTCGCCCTCGTTTCACTCGGGCTCCAACTTTCAACCTCGTCGAAAAATAATTTTTTTGCACTTGCATCGAAATGTACTATTTTGCACATTTATTCTATCACTTTGTCGGCTTGATTCATATGTATCAAATATCTGTACCAAATAGCATATTTCTAGTACCTACTAACTACTAACGGCCACTGAGCTATGCTGCGGACAGACGTACATGGCGAAACTAAGGATTCCTAGTTTATTACGGAACCCGAAGAAAGAGGAATGTCCAGCGGCCCTACCGCGAATACCGAAGTTCGCAATTTTCGGAGATTTGTCTCTGTCATTCCAACGACGTCATTAGAATGACGGAGAAAAATCCCCGAAACTTGCGAACTTCGGTGTTCGCGGTAGCAGGCCTGTTTTATTTTCGCATTTGCGCATTCTTATGTCACCACAGTTGCCATGGCTGCTCGATTTGTTTGATCAATGTCATAACATTAGCGCTCTGCGGTGTTGAGTTCTTGTTGTTTGATTTGTATACACTCAACAGTTAAAAAGAGTCTATTACCAAAGGACGGAACATACCCCTACGCTACAAGTCCACGAACGAAATATTGTAAGTAAGTAGAAAGAATTGTGAAAGTGGTTACTGGGTCAAAATTCTTTTCGTTGTCTTATTTTGTGTCCCTAAAAAACGTAACACAGTTGTGATTTTTGTATGAGATGATGTTTTGTTTCTAATTCTTGATGTATAGATTAAAATCTGGCGTGAAAAAGAAATACAAGTGCACCGGATTTTTTTATTTACTGAGTCGAAACAGCAACTAAAAGCGTGACAGAGTGGCATGAAACAAGACAACGAAAAGAATTTTGACCCTACTTGGTTAGCTAGACATGTTTCAAATCCATCTTTGGGCATTAAAATAGAGATAAGTTTATCCATTTAATTGTTCAACGAAGGAGTCTAATAAGAACAGGCTTTTCATCGTTACATGAACCTACAATGATTTGGGCACCACATTCATACAAGACAAAACCCTTTCGACGCATTATGCCAAAAATGCAAAACGCCATTCGTACGCTAAACGCCAAAAACGCAATAGACCAAATTCTCTTAATGCCAAATACGTATAATACCAAATCTATAGAAATACCAAATACGCCAAATGCCAAAACTATATTAAATCTAAATACGCATAATGCCAAAAGCTAATACGCATAATGCCAAAACTTACACACGCATAATGCCAAAAGCTAATACGCATTATGCCAAAACCTAATACGCATTATGCCAAAACCTAAATACGCATAATGCCAAAAGCTAACCTATGAATGACAAACACATATATTGCCAAACATTATAAAAGTGACACCAGAAGCAGTGCCCTATTTCACCACCTATTTGTCAACATCATTGTTAGGTACTACAATCACAGGCGTCCATGAGCTACGGGCACCGTTTACTATCGTCCGGACTGTATGCTTATTTACCCCTAACCTGTCGTGTATAAATAAAAACGCCACTAATACCACTAAAGACGAATACTTTTGTGAAGAGCTCTTGACAATTGTCACGAAAAAGACGACTTTGGCACAAAATTCCGACACAGGATCAGTTTCATGTCAAAAACTACCAAAAATTTCGTGACAATTGTCATTAACCCCTCGTATGCTTCCTGTCAAATTATGTTACTGTAAAAATGACCTTGACACTTAAAACAATAGATTGAAATTCCCACGCACGGATCCGTGTCTAAGCATACGAGGGGTTAAGTCTTGACTAAAAAAACAAACTACTTCTATTTGTTAACGATATATGTACTGCGAATTTATTAAAATTGTCGAAGTGGTGGTAAACAAGCACAAAGCCCCCGCAATAGTAAGCGGTTTCCGTAGCCTACAAACGCCTGGAACTCCAGTTTTAATTTATTTTAAGAATTGTCACACTTGTCAAGATGGTGAAATAGGGGCCAGGTCTTCGTAGTATGATGGTTTAAAACCTGGGACATATACAATAATGTTTTTTGATATCAAGTTTCCATGCATCAAAGCAATATTAGAAGATCTAGATAGTAGTATTTTACCTACTGGAACCATACGTCACACTCATCTTTAAAGGTTTTAACTTATCAACGTTAGGTACTGGCCACTTATGATCAATCATAATCTCTAATTTATGTCAAAAGTGTGTGTACGTGACAATCAGTGTCATTCACATTTATTCTTGAAATAATGTCTGAAAACGAAGAACTAATTTTTACTGTTAATCAAAAAAACTATCCTACATTATTGTATGGTGAACATCGCTATAATCAAAATGGTAAACGTCCTGAGCTTTCAAAGCTTTCTATTTGTGACTGGAACTTAATTGTGACGCTGGTTTCGCGACATAGTAGATACCCCAATGCCGCCAAACTCAGTTTCATTGCCAGCTTGAGCTTGAGCTTTCTGTGCCACTACTAGCACAGAATAAGTAATAGTACTAAAGTACACAGGGGACACTGTCATACATTTGACGTTTAGCTGTCAAATCAAGCAAATGCTAAGATGACATTACACTTAGGATTGTCACTATGCTCTAAAAGGAGCGTGTGATGGAACACATTATATAAAGTTCATGCAAAATTAGGAGTACCTACACATTTTTCCTGTTATCATACTTATCATAAATTGTGTTGAGCGTTTTTGTCATTCTGCGTGTTTGGCATTATGGGGGATGTTTTTCTTCAATACGCGAAACGACAAAATGGCGAATTGCGTTTTTGGTATTATGCGTTTTTTGGCATGAAGCGATTTTGGTATTAAGCGTATTTGGCTTTATGCGTGTATTTTTTTTCAGTACGCGAAATGACAAAATGGCCTTTCGCGTTTTTGGCATTATGCGTCGAAAGGGACAAAACGATTGACGCTGTGCCAGTGGGTAGCCGTACGGTCGGCTCTAATAATATGTACACAATTTTGAACCTGCCTTTCACATAGGTACGTTCCCAAATGTATACATATTATTAGACGTGACTGTACCATGAACTATCTCCGCGTTATAAACGCGGACTTTATATAGGTTCGGTTTTCAAATGTATGCAATCACGGGATTTTATAATGTCAAATCCCGTGATTGCATACAAATGAATTCCGGTATTGCATGTCCTAGCTCGCACCAATACGCGAGTACGAGTGGGATGGATAGAAAATAAGTCCGCGTTAATAAGACGGCGGCAGCTTATATAAACACACAAGACTTTTGCGTAGTATCCTTGTTTATCAGATATTACCACTGTCATTAAAATTCCTTTAATTTTAACTTCAGGAATTACCGAAATTATTAGTTATAATTCAACCCATAGTTTAAAAGAATTTTGTATAAGTTTTCAGCTTTTTAAATCAACGTCATACGAACCTGAAAATTACAAATAAATAAAAAAAATCGTCAGTGTTATGTTAATTATAAGTTTTTATATATTACAAATACCTGTAGGCCTAAAAGTTACAAAAATAACTTTAAAACTCACCAATTTCTTCTGTAGGTATGCTTAGCACATGATTGGTATGTCACTATGTTGCCGCGAGATAGATTTTCCATCTTTTGCTAATTATATGAATAAAAGAGGGATGGATAGTTTATCTCGCGGCGACATATTGCCGCATTAATCCTGTGCTAAGCCCACTGTTTCAGCTCGCTGTAAAAATACAGAAATTTTGTGATTTTTAACGCTATTTTCGTAAATTTTAGAATTTGTGTGGGGTGTTCAAAACGTAAAAGTTATTGAAGATTGAAAATGTTGATTTAGAAAACTGAAAGTGTATACAAAATGCTTTTTAGACTATCTATAATTTTAACTAATAGTTAAAGTGCTTAGGTTCTTCCAGAATTGTTTTTTTTTGACCCACCCTAATGCGCATTAGGTAATATAAAAGTACCTGTACTTAGGTGAGACACATATTTTTTATATCAGCGATTACCTACTCGTCGTAATGATAATGATAATGCGCCGAGGGTGTAGTTATTGATTACGCATTAGGTATACGAGTAGGTAGTCTGTCACATTGAGAGGGATCTGTCTTGTCGGTTGATACCGTTGGAGGAATATTCTGATTAAAATATCAAAAAATAAGACAATAACATTTGAAATAGTCAAGTGTATTTACAAATTGTTACCATCATCATCATCATCATCATGACACCCGAAAGACATCCACTGCTGAACATAGGCCTCCCCCAAAGATTGCCACAATGACCGGTCCTGTGCCACCCGTATCCAGCGGACTCCTGCGACCTTCACCAGGTCATTAGTCCACCTTGTGGGGAGCCTACCCACGCTGTGACTTCCGGTACGTGGCCGCAACTCGAGAACCTTCTCGCCCAAACAAATTGTTATAATGAAGACAAATACACCGCTATCGTTACCCGCGCCTAATCGTTTGTCGGCGTTGTTGTCACGTTCTAACAAATGGGCAAGTGAGAAAGTGACGGGTAGCACGATAAATTGATAAAACGGGACTATCATAAGCTACTGGTGAAGGCAGTAATAAAATTTGTGACCATTTCAACTCGACTAAGGGTAACTAACCATTTCAAGTCGATAAAAGGTAAAAGTCGACTAAGGGATTAAAGTGTCGGGCACCATTAATTTATTAAAGATGAATGATGGCTGCCACACAAAACTTTACAAGCGTACAATTCTACAAATTTGTCAACTTTTTGTATGGAAATTTATACAATTTTGTAGAATAAAGTTTTGTGGGATAGGCCAAGGGAAAGTTCGCTTTTTCATACAATTGTAGTTGGAAAATCACCGGGTTAAGAATTGCTTTCGGGAGTATTCGCCGAAGTGCATTTCACATCACACACATCATCAGCATATCTCAGTGCACTGCTGGACGTAGGCCTCTCCTATTAACTATGCGTATAGAATAGACGCATTAGGAGGTAAATGTAAATACCAATAATCGCCACGCTGGGCAAGCGGATTGGGGATCGCAGTGATGTGTCCACTATGATGACGCTGCTGCCCATCATCTATCAAATAATGGTCAGTGACACTTCAATCCCTTAGTCGGCTCTATCGACACCCGCGGGAAGAGTTGGATGACAAAGGTATTCTTACTGCCGTCATACACGGGAAGTTCAATATTCATCATCATCATCAGCCTATGATAGTCCACTGCTGAACGTAGGCCTCTCCTATTAACTATGCGTATAGACGCATTAGGAGGTAAATGCCCATAATCGCCACGCTGGGCAAGCGGATTGGCGATCGCAGTAATGTGTCCACTATGATGACGCTGCTGCCCATCATCAATCTTTAATCAAATATGGTCAGTGACAATTCAATCCCTTAGTCGACTCTTACGACACCCGCAGGAGGAGTTGGGGTGGTGACAAATGTATTCTTTCTGCCGTCACCACACGGCCAAGTTCAATATTAACGAAACTTTATCTCCCTTATTCATAAATGTCTCCTAACTTAGCATGCCGCTAAGTCTTGGTTGTCTCTTTGGCACTGGTCTCACCACAAGCTACTAAGCTATGAACTATCAGCTATAAACACGAACAAAAGACACGCACTCCCGTGTAAATAAAAGAGACACGGCTATCAGCTATCACCGCCGGGCGAGTATCGCCGTGTGGTATCGGGAGTGCGTATTTTTTGTTCGTGTTTATAGCCGATAGTTCATACCTTAGTAACTCGTGGTTAGACCGTTAGGTCTTATAGTGATATTGATAAGACTGAAAGGGACAAACAATATAGGTAAATTCACTAAAGCTGGCACAAATTAAATTTATGTAATTAATGACATCTATCATTGTGTGTATGCAGTCGTCGTATACCAACCTGTATCTACTGTCATTTTGACATCCACACATAGATACCTGGGTGAATATCGAGCGTTTCAACCGACCAATTTCGGTGGCATCATTTTTGCCGAAGTTTCTAAACGTCTCAATATTATACTTCGTCATTTGTATAAGGTACCGTGCCTCCTTCAAATGACAAAGCACACATACAAGTAGCACATAGTAACGAATAGAAACTTCGGCAAAAATAATACCACCAAAATTAGGCGGTTGAAACGCTCAGATATTCACCCACCTACTGACACTGACTCGATCCATTCGTGCCAGCTTTCGTGAATTTACCTATACGTAGTACTTAGTAACTTAAGGGGTAGGTATATATATTGATTTAAACTTTCAGATTATCACTCATATTTTAAAGACAAACGGAACGTCAGAAACCGTCCGAAACGTCAGGATATAATTAAACGTAAGTTTACGCGATTAAGACCCGTTTGTCTTTAAAATATTAAGGGGTATATGTTTAAGGATGGATAAACCATTGGGCGAAGAGGACTTCGCAGCCATGGAGGGCCAGCTCCGGGGCTGCGTGGAGGCCGACAGGCACTACTGGCGGGTCAACGACGTGAAATGCGACGCCATATACACCGCCAAGAGTTACGAGGAGTTTGCGTAAGTATTAGGAGCGTGAACTAGTTTCATTTATAAATGGTTAAAAAAAAATGTTGACACCACGGCCGTACCATGAGATGTGGCGGCATTATTAACGCGTGAGCGTCAGAATGACTGACCAAAATAGCGGATCAGTGTTAGAGTACCATCATAATTTCCTACCTATTTGCTACTATTTACTACCTATGTTCACATATTTGCTACCTAAGTTTTAAAAAAGAAATAAATTTAATTAAGTGGGCAGTCATTCTGACGTCAGGATGACTGCCCACATTTATTATTTCGTGGTTGGACCCTATATTTTGCAACTTTCTATGTACTATGGTTTACTATCTATTTGCTACCTAAGCATATATTTTTTCCAGATTTTTTTGGGCAAAAAATGACGATTTTATAAGCATTTCAAATTGTGAACAAAAAGAATTACTGCCCACTTAATTGAATTTATTTCTTTTTTAAACCTTAGGTAGCAAATATGTGAACATAGGTAGTAAATAGTAGCAAATAGGTAGTAAATTATGCTGGTACTCTAATACTGATCCGCTATTTTGGTCAGTTATTCAGACGCTCACTATTAACGCGCGTTTATTTTCTATCTATCCCGCGCATA
>JALPQI010006031.1:0-15574 GCA_025490895.1 Thaumatotibia leucotreta | reverse complement strand
ACGTAAATAACAAAACACGTACTTCAAATTCGATACCAAAGCCTTATTAATCAATCCCTATGTTTCCCCAATCATACAATTCTTTGATATTTAACGAGTAAAGACGTACCAATCAAAAATATCCTTACATCGTTATCGTCGAGTGTCTGCCGGGCCGGGGCCCGCTCGAGTGCCATTAATTCCGTAAAACACGAGCTTTTGTGATGCTAATGCTGGCGGCGTCTGCGAACTGATGTTTGGATGTCAGTTGAGAGATTATTTAATTAAATGACATTGTGCATGTATTTTTATTTAGTCCTCGGCTGTATAGTATAAAGAGACGTCCGAATCGAAACACATCAACATCACAACAATTTGCGAACATTATCAACAAACTGTTGAAACAAATATCTAGAATCTAGCAGAATATTATTGCTTTCATGGTTAAGGATGGTTAAGAGTAGGAAGGTAGTAGGTAGGAAGTAGGAAGTAAGAGTTGATTAAATAACACATAGAATGAAACACACTTTGAATACAGGGTTTGTTTACATTATTCGCCACTTCAATAAAAAATAAGTATACCTACTTAAATATATTATAGTGAAATGGTTGATCCATTTTTCCTAAAGTTGACAAATTTCACATATTATTACATACAAATTTGGTAAAAAGGTGAAAATTTTTCGGAAAATTTAGAATATATTTTTCTACGCTAGGCTAGCTACACATTTATTAGTATAGTTACACATTTAGCAGTCATTGATGTTGTATATAATGCTTATTAAGCCGTTTGGTGACGGCAGTAAGAATACATTTATCACCACCCCAACTCCTCCTGCGCGTGTCGTAAGAGTCGACTAAGGCATTGAAGTGTCACCGACCACTATTTCGATAAAAGATTGATGATGGGCAGCAGCGTCATCATAGTGGACACATTATTGCGATCGCCAATCCGGGCAAATTGGCATTTACCTCCTAATGCGTTTATACGCATAGTTAATAGGAGAGGCCTACGTCCAGCAGTGGACTATCATAGGCCGATGATGATGATGATAATGCTTATTTATACAGGCTGATTTATGGATCATATCATGAAACAGTAGTGAACAGGATGGCACATCGCTTTCACGTCACGCGCACGTGAAGCCACGCAAGCGGTGTGCCATCCAGGGATCGGAACCGGTTTTTTAGAAAAACCTCGAAATAGCTCAATATTTTAAAATATTTTACACTCTTTATGTAGTATTCAACATTTTATGTAACTATGAACATCATATTTTTGACTCCATTAACAAAAAAATTATAAACCGAAGAACGAAAAAGAACGGAATTCGAACCGTTCTTTTGTATGGAGAAAAAACCGCTATCCGATCCCTGGTGCCATCTAATATGACATTTACATAGGCTACAACGCGTACACCTCGCGCACGCGCTACACACGCATCCCGTGTGTCATGGACTTCAGTAACCACTCACTTGCTTCATGTAGCTTTTGTTACATGTCATCACTCTTATTTTACATCGACATAGTCTATCGCAAAAATCAAAGCAAGTGGGTAAGAGAGCGGCAATCTAAAAAAACGTGTGTTATCTTTACAGCACTGTTAGCTAACCTTATCTAAAGCCGACCGTGTCTCACGGCGGAAGCCATCTCACCTATTGTGTGTCGATCACTTCTTGCGCGCTGGAAACCTTGAGAACTGAGCTTTCAACCGTGCACTGTCTTCAACCAGTGTAGGTTTGGTCTGAAATCAGCACCTAATGCTCGCTGCGTAAATTCAGGTCAGGAGTGCGATTTTTGAATTTCACCGATCACTGAGATCACTGGTGACTAAAATTATCACCTGTGATTTGAAGTCACTATTTTCCAAATGCCATATTTTTGATTCTCACACGTTCTTTACTTTACCAACATGCCGAAATTGTACAATGTCAGTCATAGACAATTATCCTGTTACGTTCCTTTTTGCCCATATGTAGTAGTGTATTGCTCTTAGTATCGGTTTTTTTTTCATACTACCTATAACTCATTTAGGTTCTGTCAAAGCTATCGAACGTAAAACGGAGAGTCAATGTCATTTGAAAAGAAAACTAAAGTTTTGAAAGATGGCAGATGTCACTAAGTCAACTGTCAAAAATAGTCATTCGGTGATTTCAAATCAAATGGGTAAAGTTGCTCGTAAAGCGATATCATAGGTATGACAATTCTAGTCACCGATGACTTTTTAAAAATACGAACTCAAGGGAATACACTCTTTTCGGTGAAAATAAGTCATTGGTGAAATTCAAAAATCGCACCCTGTTCAGTAATAGGGGTAGCGTCGTCACATGGATAATCTTCTAAGGAGGTTTTAAACATTTCCAACTAAAGTCGAGTAGAAATAAATTAGAACCCTAATCTTGGACTATAAAAGTATGTTCTGTAAAAAGAAATAAAATAAAATTAAATCAGTGCATGCTTCGTTAACCATTTTTATTCAACACAAAAATATAGAAAGAATGTTATTCAAAAATTGTAAGTAGGGTAAGTTCTCCAGTGAATGAACAAATCCAGTGAACGAACAAAATGCAAGTTTTTTTCGTAAAATAAGTTTTCTGTACATTTCTACCCCGCGTTATATTTTTTTTTCGGGTAGGAACTTTATTTGACAAGTTCTGGTAGCACTTATATCTACTCATATGCATCAGTGTCCAAATAGAGATGATCTAAAGTATGCACATTACGCCGGTTCGTTTTTTATATGGAGGTGTTATAAGGATTGAGGGAAGCTTACGTTGTGTTTAATGTGTTATTGTGTGCGTTTCGTGCATCTCCCAGGTACAGTGCGTCTTTTATTGAAACCGGAAGGTTATGATCATGCTATTAAAGTATAGTTTAATGTGATTTCGTTTCAAAATGTGGTTTTTAATCCAGTGTTCTATAACTAGAAGTTAAAAATGGCTTAAACCTAGTGACCGAACGGGGGAGTTCATTCACTGGAATTGCATGATTTATTGTTTGTTCCATATCTGACGTTTTAGTAGTTATTATAAGATTTGGTTTTCTATGACTTTAATAGAAATGTGCTGTCTATCAAAAGGCCAGTGTTCGAACAATACTTGATATATTCAATTTTTAATGAACTACTGCAAACACAGTTAGTTCATTAATTGGATTTCAAAAACCAGTGAATGAACTAAATCATTTATTTTGTATTTTGTCTGGTTTGAAGACATGGAAAGGTTAAGAAAATCGTATAAAAGATTTCATTATGACCAAGAATCTCTCGACAAACCTATAAAAGCAGTTGAAACTAGTGAACTATCAAGTGCCAGTTTTAATATCTCAAAATCAACGCTATTTAAATAACCGAAATATTCCAAATTCATGGCACTGAAGAAACAAATATAGACAGATTTTTGGTTAATCAAAAGTATTCAACTGCTATAATTGATATACAGAATGAGCCCAGTTTACTTTTTAACGAAAGCGACAAATAAGGTTACTCTTCAATGGTAACGAAAGATTTAATTGAACAATCCCAGAATACGCAGAAATGTGGAACTGTAATTGATGTCGTTTAATTATGTTTATAGTTATTATGTCTCCTTAAAGTTCAAATTCAATTATCGAATATTACTAGCACTAGCAATTAAAAATAGAGTACTTTTTGCATATTAATACATTATTTTTAAGGTAGTTCATTCATTGGTTTCATTTGTTCATTTACTAGAATTTGGTGTTCATTCACTGGTGATTTTCCATTTTATCCCCTACAGCTAGCTATAATTTAAAACTGTGCAGCACTAATGCAAAATAAAATTGATTTTAGAAAACTACAATAGTGGTTTATTCTATAAGAACATTCATATTTAAACTTCATTATTGCTTCTGGCCACAAAAAAAATATTAAGTTGAAAATTTCCTTAAGTGTTCATTCACTGGAGCACTTACCCTACCTACCCAACGATTTCTTAGACAGAGTTGGAACTTTTTAGACGGAGTGAGAGCTGGTACGGGGTATAATTTATTGTTTGTAGTTTTAGTTATAGGCAAATTTTTAGGCGCAGTTAGAAGTAATTTCTAACTCGTGTAGTAATGTGATATGTAAGATAAAAAATAAATTATATGGATTAACTTAATATTTTATACGAGAAAGAAAGCTGTCAAAGGTGACGGTTGTCAAATTTTTTCTCCTTGTGTTTATTTTCATTTAAATAAGATTAAAATATACGTTGGATAATTAAACTAAGCTTACAAGCCTTGTAAAATGTTAAAAACATAATCTGAATTGAAAATGTGACATTCATAACAGTTAAAACTAGTACTATGACTACTTCGAATACGGAACGAAGTGTGAAATTGGAGACCGTGTCCTTGTGAAGCCGTTGACCAACACTTCGGAACCACGTCTTGCCCTGCTGCTCGAACCCTGGGCAGATCAGTTTAAGGCTCCCGAAACCGCAGTGCCGTGTATTGTATACGAATACGAGTGGTAACTTGTGTGCGCTCCCGAATACCGGACATCTTGTGACAGCTTTTTGTATGCGTTTTGTGTTTATCCTTTTTTTTACTTAATTATTAGCTGTAATTTATGTAGTTTTTGTAATAGTATAATTTTTAAGGCTAATTAAGTTTTTTTTTATCTTTAAGTTTTAATTTAAGCCTGTTTTATTTTATTACTATTTGTAGTCTTTTATTTTAGGTTTATTTTAAGTGTTGTTGATGCCCTTCGCAAATCTTTCTTGCCCTACACAAACTGCTGCATCGTCAGAAAACCTTCTTCGCTGCCCTGAATGTTCCGAACCACGCTATTTTAAAGGTTCTAGAGGTCTCAACATCCACATCACAAAAAAACACCGACCATGTCTAACTCAGCCCATTCCATCTCAGCCAAATATTTCAACCCTTTCACCCTCTCATATACAGCCACCGAACCCAGCTAGAACAGGCATTCCATTCCATCAAGTTCTAAGCAATTTAAAAACTTCGCGTGCAGTATTAAAACGTATACCACGCGGAGCCCGTGTATCCGTTTCCAAATCTTTAAGCGATGCCATCCGAGCAGTTTTATCAGATAATTCGACCCACAATTGGGAACTTTTGCTCACATTTACCTTTAAAGTATTACACGTCAGTTCAAACGAAAATTCAAAATCACTCACAAAGATAGTCAAAGACAATTGCTATACCGACATTTCATTTCAGGCAACCCTCGATAATTGTAGGAATCTAAATAGTAACAATATTTTTAAAAAAGTTGAAACTAAAGTTTCCGACGGCGACATCAAAGGCGCCGCTCGCTTGTTGTTTTCTGAGGATGCAGTAGCCCCTAATAGCCCTGACACCCTTTCAGCACTCCATAGCAAACATCCACCCCCAGCTATAAACCTTTGTCTTCCTGATCCTCCCCAACCTGGTGATCAAAACCTTATTGCCTCCACACAGGATGTTCTTGGAGCGGTCATGTCATTCCCCAATGGCTCTGCAGGAGGCTTGGACGGCCTGACACCTCAACATTTAAAAGATCTCCTGGGATGTGGAGAAGCTGGAGAGACACTTTTAAAGGATTTGACAGCCCTAGTAAACCTGATGCTGGCTGGTCAGGTCCCAGATGGCATCAAGGACATCCTGTATGGAGCCAATCTCTGCGCATTAAGGAAAAAAGACGGCGGCATACGTCCCATTGCGGTTGGAAGTACGATCCGACGTCTTGCTGCCAAGATAGCCTGTCGCTCCATCCTAAGTGAACTCGGCTCAGAATTACAACCAGTTCAGCTGGGTTTCGGATGTAAGAGTGGCTGTGAAGCCGCAGTCCATGCTGTCAGAACGTATTTGGAGCACCAGGCGGGTGGGGTTCTACTGAAGGTGGATGTTTCTAACGCTTTTAATTCCGTCGATAGGGGTGCCTTGTTGACCCAAATTAAAGATAAAATTCCTTTGACCTACAAGTTTCTTTGGCAGTGCTATAGTTCTCCATCTAAATTATCATACAGATCTAACGTTTTGTTTTCTTCCGTAGGTTGTCAACAAGGCGACCCACTTGGTCCAGCAATGTTTAGCCTCGCCATACACCCCATCATCCAAAAACTAAATTCCAAATTAAATATATGGTACCTAGATGATGGGACTATCGGAGGTGAAGCAGATTCCGTATTAAATGATCTACAAACGTTAATAACTGACTTTAAAGCAATCGGCCTATTACTAAATTTTTCGAAATGTGAACTTTTTATAACAGAATCCTGCTCAAATAAAGAACAAGTAATAGACAGATTTAAACAATTAGCACCAAATATCAAAATTATCCAAAAAGAATCCCTCCACCTCCTCGGTTGTCCCATCATGGACCAATCTTTTGAAAACTTTATTAACACAAAAATCCAAAATTTCAAGGCTTCCTCCCATCGTTTAACCAATATTACAATTCATTCGGCATATTGTATCATGAAACATTGTCTATTTGTTCCAAAATTTACATATGTCCTCCGTGGTTCCCATATCTGGAAACATCCCATTTTGCTATCGAATCTGGATAATCTAGTTTTAGAAACCCTCACCTCCATTTTCAACATATCTTTCGGCGATAGAACATGGGCCCAGGCTAGTCTACCCATTAGGTTCGGCGGCCTGGGCATCCGCAAAATTTCCAGCGTGGCGCTACCTGCTTTCTTGGCTTCGGTACACGGTGCTCAAAGTCTCATTGGGAAAATTTTAGCCCCTTCCATAGGGGTCCTAGAGACAGCACACTGTGCCGAAGCCAAGAATGTATGGTCCCTAACATGCCCCAACACGAACCCGCCTGCCAACCCGTGTTCACAAAGACAGTGGGACGAGCCTCTCTGTCGTCTAACCAAGACCGGCCTATTAGACACGGCGCTTGGTCCGGCAGATCGAGCTCGTCTCATTGCAACCGCGGAATGGGAGTCGGGTTTGTGGCTGCAGGCCCTCCCATCCTCCACAATAGGCACATTGCTGGACAATAATACCTTCCGGTTGTCCGCGTGCCTTAGAATAGGGGCATCAACAAATATGCCCCACAGATGTCAATGTGGGGCTATGGTAGATAGTCTGGGCCACCACGGCCTCTCATGTAGTCGGAGCGCTGGGAGAATCCCACGCCATGCCAGCATTAACGACGTCATCCGAAGGGCCCTTGTCACTGCCAAGGTACCAGCAGTCCTTGAGCCCAACGGACTGGTTAGGGACGACGGCAAAAGGCCCGATGGGATGACGTTGTTGCCTTGGAGTATGGGTCGGCCCCTTGTCTGGGATGCTACATGTGTAGATACCCTGGCGCCGTCCCATATTCCAAGCACCAGTGTTAATGCTGGTGCGGCGGCATCCTTAGCAGAAGACCTCAAGCGTCGCAAATATGCTGCCCTCGGTAGCAGCTACATATTTGCGGCGTTTGGGGTTGAAACACTAGGGCCGTGGGGGCCAAGTGCGCGGCGCCTCTATAGGGACATCTCCAAGCGCCTTATAGAGGCGTCGGGTGACCAGAGGGCTGGCCAGTATTTCGCGCAAAGACTCAGCATAGCAGTCCAGCGCGGCAATGCGGCCAGCCTTCTGGGCACTCTACCTCCCCAGCAGGACCTGGGGCAAATTTTTTATTTATAATTAATTTATTTTTACTGTATTCATACTTTGTTCTTGTTTTTGGAAATAAATGAAAAATATATAATTATTATAATATATGTGATGCAACTGATAAACACACACACATATAAATGCCCTCCTCGGGATTTGAACAGTTTCTTAAGCAGGGTCACTACCAACTAAGCTATGAAGGCTGATTTTAGTCGAAAACTTTGACAATTATTAATGAAGGGGCAGTAACGTGTCGATCGCCGCGTGGCCACGTAATGAATTGTTTGTCAATAAGTGAAGGGCGTCGATCGTGCGCGCGCGCATCGGGGGCCGCAATATTCGCGATCGAATGTCATTTGTTTTGCCGCAATTATTGGCGTTTGCACAAAGGTTCGACGGACAATAAGAATCGGCGTTCATTGTGTAATTGACGAAATAAATATGTTTTGTGAAAAGGGTTGTGTGAATGTTTTTGTTTGAAGTTAATTCAAGTTATTAATATCGTTAACCATTCAGAAACTCTTTAAATAAGGTCGTTCGTTACTGGCATTTATAGAAGAATCAATCGTTAATTCAATATATTGAACTTATCTGAGTTTTCCAGATTTAAATAATTTATTTGAAAAAGGATTCCTATAAAATATGTATACATACAATAACACAAAACTATATAGTTCAGTGTACAATAACACAGATAGCCATTTTCTCCGTTAAGTGCATACCTACCTACTACCTACCTCAGCAAATAATAATATTATAAGTGGATATGATACAAATGAGTGTTCTATTAAACCTTACTTAAAATCCAGGATAAGACAGAGACAAGCTAATGCAGCCGTATATTCGCCATCAGATATATAGGAGCTCAAAAATATCTACATATGAAGGGTCCACAGAAAAAACATGTCCAGTGCTTAAAAAAATCAGGGCAAATTCACACCTTATTGTGTTAAAAAAAGTAAGGTGGTTTTTCCTTCTGTAATTTGAATTGACTATAATATAGACATGTTCTTTCCGTGGACCCTTCATATGGACTCTTACTCCGTCACAATAGAGGTTTGCTCAGATATTTGTGAGCATCTTGACCGTTCCGATATATCTGCGGCCCTACCGCGAGCACCGAAGCTCGTACATTTCGGGGATTTTTCTCTGTCACTCTAATGACGCCTTCGTTGGAGTGACAAAGACAAATCCCCGCGTACGAACTTCTGTGTTCGCGCTAGTAGGATGGCGTATTACGTAAAGTATCTGAAAAGCAGTGGACATGGTAAACGGAATGATGCGATCAAATATTGATGAGCTGCATACTGCATACGCTCTGCATACATCGGCGAGATTCGGCCATTTCCCAATAAACAGCCCTGAGGACCTACCACGTTCTACGAAATCCGCAAATTGCGGAGATTTTTCGAGGGAAATTTCGAAAGCGTCATTCAGACCGCATCACAGTGTTCTGAATTCGAATTTGAAGACACTAGTTGGCGCCACTTAGCCGTAAGGTCCCGCTAAGGTAACACAATTATCTAGAGAAGAAGAAAGAATAAAAAGAAAAACTAGCTAGAAGGTATTTTTATTTTTTATATAATTTTATTAACTCATAGAAAACATTTAAACACGAAACTATAGGCGCTCTGAGAATGTAGACAAGTTTCTGGACCTGACGCCTCAGCGCTGCCGCCTTGGTGATCGTCATTTCAGAAAACCCTCGTTGGTCAATTTTGCACAGCAGCTCCGCTCGACTTCAGTGGAGCCGCACCCTTAGAGTGACAGAGATAAATTCCCGAAATTTACAAACTTCAGGCCTTGGTAAGACTGACAGTAAGTATTAACCTTGTAGGACATTTACTTCCTAATTTACGTAGTACCTACTTCAGCAGGTAGCCGAAAATTAATTGGCAACTTCTGAAAAAGTTCTCCCCATATTTTCATTTGAATGAATTAAATAGTATATACAACGTTTCGTATAGCGTAGGTACGAGGTATGTACGAATATTTTTCAAAGAATTTAAAGTAGGTACCGAGGATTTATTACGTAATACTTATACTTAAGTACATGTAACTCTTCCCTTGGGAGTCGACTAAGGGATTGAAGTCCGAAGATCCATTTATTGAAGATTGGCAAATGGGCAACAGCATCATCATAGCGGACACAATACTGCAATCGCCAATCTGCATGCCCAGCGTGGCGATTATGGGCATTTACCTCCTAATTCGTCCATGCGCAATGCAGACAGGTAATAAACGGAGAGTACGTCCTATGCCCAGCAGTGGAATGAGATAGGCTGATGATCATGAATCTGTTTTGCCATATCGAGGGTTGGGTAGTCAAACCCATTAAGTCGAGCAAACCTGTTTTTTAAAATACGAACTATATGACATTGACGTGAGGTTATTATTTCATTGAAAAAATATCTCGACTTATCGGGCTTGACCACTCAACCCTCGATATTTTAATCCTAACCTACCTGAAGATGCGGGTTCGATTCCCGCCCCGCCTTAGTCCCTCAAGGGTTCAATCGCTTTCTCAAAGACATTTATCAGATTGGACCTTATAAACGCTACCGATCGAGTGATGTAAAATAACAAGACAATTGACGCGATATTGTTTTCCCGGTATTTTTCCACTCGACAAAAAAGACCCAAAAAAGCGGCCCAATAAATATTGAAGCCACGTCAATCGCCGCCACGTGTTAGTTATTTACATAATATGTAAACAGGAAGATTTATAGGAAGGTTCAATTGTTCTGAATTACAAATCAGGGGCCGATTTTCATAAAGGACCCGTTAATCACATTAAAACTTGCTCAGTTTATCGAATACATTACACGAATTATTTTAAAGATATTTTGTTAAAAAATGTGGTCTGTTAGGTAACAACAAGGTAAGTAGGTACTGACTTTGACGAACTTAAGATATTTAATCCGTAGGTAAATATATAATATTCAATTCATTTACAACATCATCATACCTGGGATAACTCGGGGCATTTATACGAAAGCGATGTAGCAAAATATTTTATCGACAAAAAATATATCGATGTTACTGTGAATGACAACATCAAAATGTTATTCGGCATAAATAAATATTAGGTATTTACTCTTCAATGAAAATAAAAAATCAATTTAAACGGGTAGTTACGCGTTTATTTTAAAATAGTTTTCAAAATATACAATTAGTATTACAATATCAATATTTAAATTATCATTTTGATTAAAATTACTTCTGCATACTAGTTTTTACTATCTGAAGAGGCCCGATATCAGATAATTATGACATTGAATCTCTGTACTGTAATCGAGAATGTTCAATAAGCACATCTTTTATTATAATATTTATAATTATATCGACATCTTTTTAATCGATATCAAATCCCTATAACTTGCCCCCAGTTATCCCAGGTATGAACATCATTGAAACATAACACAAAGTCAAACTATTCTTTATTCAGTTAAGCTTATTAATAAGCGTTTTCGAATTGTCTGACACTATCAAGAGAGAAAAAAATCTACTACTGGTTCTAACCCTACACCGTTCCTGAGAAGAACCAGTAAGAAACTCAGGTGGACTTATTTTTTCAAAACAGTATAATAATACATCTTATACTGGTACACACTTTTGGTAGCTGTTATTTGGCCAATATGTTGACACTGCAGACTTATTCTATCAAGATTTTGTAGTCTCTTACTAACGAACACAATTACAAACGAAATTTAGCTCGTGCAAACTTCGTTAAGTTGACATGCCGTTCGTTCATCAATGATTGAAACACTTTAAAAAATTAATTGTTTCATTTCGAAGCAGCATAAGTGAATAAAAGAAAGAATAAAACGCGTAGAACAGACTGCCACACTCTATTAACCTTCCTTGAATAGAATTCCATAGCTGTCACTTCGTCAGCGGCACTCTTTACGCGATTGTTTAACTGCAGTAGATCACCGCAGGAGCGATCTTTGTACTCCATTTCTTTGTGGCCGAACACCACTCCTACCTGAGTATACCTGGACCTTAAGTCATCGGAATAAGGTTCATGATAAGTCAGGGAATAGTGTGGGGTACTTCCCACATAAATCCAGGCCGTGGCGAATGCACAATCCTTCGCATGATTTAGGGGACAAAAAGTGACAAAGCACAGGTGCGGGTTAGACTATGGGTATAGAACGATAGGATCTGATGGCGGTCATTAATGCATTGCCACTGCGATAGTTGTAACTTCTCAAACACATATTTTTTAATACAAATGGTGCCTTTTTAGGCTCTAATGCGAAAAGTGGCTCATTTTACGTCAGGTCCAAACTTCGGAGGGCCATCTGTATTAAAAACACACGTGTAAAAAGGAAATTCGTAACTCGTGTCCATTTAAGACATCGCCACTCGTGTGGAGTTCCTGTTTTTCACACTTGTGTCGTAATGTACTATTTTAAATGAGTCAAAAAGAACAAGTCACAGGGCAGAAATGACGACGGACCAAAAAAACTAACGTGATAGTTTTATTCTTAATAACATCTATGTTGCGTGCAGGTACATAGATTTATTTATAAATTGATATTTAAGAGATAATTTGGTAATTTAAAAAAAAATACCACTGTAGGTACTTTTATCCCAATCAAACTGCACCTAATACATACCTATTTACTTAGGTACATGTAAGTGGAATGAAATTGAGTGATATTCTCTACAACGCATTTCAATCGTTTGCTTTTCACATTTGATATAAATAAGTGTAACTACAAAACTCACGTATGGACTATTGACATTCGCCGCGTCTAACATTGCAATAAATGTTAAAATGACACCACGAGGCGATGCGTTTGACGTCCGGCATTCAGCATTGTGTTTCGTCCCCCATTCAAATGCAATAACATTCACTAAACACCAAGTGTAAAGTATAAACAACCCCTATTCTAAAACTGATTTCACTTCTACTCACCTCATTTTATCACCCTTTCCTGAATATTCTAAAGTTTAAACGCAACCTGTAATTACATTTCAGAACTTATGCCGACGACAAAAGTCTCAGAATAGTTGACATGATTTTTGGTGTGCATAACAGTCAGAGATCAAGATATAATGGTTTGTAAAAGCTTGAGATGTATGAATGCTGCCACACCAGGGGCGTATTTTCCGGTGTGTTGCACAAGAATCGCAGGCGCGGGTGTTTGTGTGTTTGTTTGTGTTTGGCACGTGTTCGAGCACTCTCGGAGACGCGTCGTTGCGTTTTAATTAGTACACAGATTGAAAATTGGTGGATGTAGGCAATAATACTAACATGTATGTACAAGTACATACCATATATATTACAAATAGGTACAGTCGCCTCTCGTTAATTCGAAACTCGAAGGACCTATCCAAATATTACGATTTATCGAGAGTTTGAAATATCAAATGGTCGGAAATATTCGGGAGAAAAAATGAAAGTACGAGGTGTTAAGTAATAATCACCTGTTATTTATTAAATGCATTTTTTTTCACTTTTCTTCCCACCTACTTCCACTTTTTCGATTAAGCCCTTCTTTTCAGCAATCGTCAAGCATCTACACTTTCTAGGACTCATAACTAACGTAAACTTTTAATCTGTACACATAACCAACGGAAAAGTAACTTAACTGAGTGGCAAACACATATGTAATTAACAAATGCTCGTGCAACTTTTCTAAAATGCGTCTTTAATCTCATAACTTTGAATTATCGAATGTTTGACGCCCACGAGTTCGAATTAACGCGTGATTTTGTTGTGTAGCTATTACTTTTTTGTTTGAATTACCAAGTATTTAAAAATGTATTGAATTTTTTCGAAATAGCAAGAGATCTTCTAGGGAACTCGTGATAACTTCGAATTATAGAGAGGTTCGAATTATCGCAGGTTTGAAATAACGAGAGTCGACTGTATGTATATTACGAGTACATTGAGTGCATTATTTAGCGCGCGAAAAATTTATAAAAACTTTTTACTACATTTTCTTCCTCTCACATTAGCGTTACAAATTTTTACGAGTATACAACATCATCTTTCTCATTGTCATTATTACACATATTTAGTGAAATCACTCATATTCAAATTTATATACATACATAGTAGTGTTACTACTTAAAAAAAAACAACAAAAAAAATAAACAATTGAGTGTACCGTATAACCATACAACTATAGTCCAGTACTACAACTAAGGTCCACAAGTTCAACTCGTAATAATTAAGCATCAATGGAAATATTTTACTTTGGTTTTATCTAAGTTTTTTAATCATTAATGAGAAGCCTTTGTGTAACAACTGCGTCAATCGTATAATAATTACACTAAATCGAAGATATTTGACATAGTTTTGGACCACAGTTGGGAGCTTTTGGACTATAGTTGGGTAGGTTTACGGTACCACTAAATATATTTTATAACGTGATTATGGTGCATACCTATATTATAATATTTTATTTCGTGATCGATATTAATTCCTACTAATTTGTAACTCAAACCTCCTACGAGGCAGCGCTGATAGATCGTCACGTGATCACATGTGCGGCGCGCGCATCTCGCAACAAATTATCCGATACGATCTGCCAACTACTGTAGCCCTACCATGAGCTGTCGCTGCGTTATTAACGCGGACTTACTTTCTATTCGCTCGCTCGCACCAATCCGCATCCGAGCGGGAGAGATTCCAAGTAAATCCGCGTTAATTAGTTAATTGAGCGGTATTTTGAGTGAGCGTTTACCGTTTTCCTTTTAACTTTTTGTTATTTAAGTAACTGTTTTTTTGTTGATGTTCCTGTTTTGCATTGTTGCAATTGTACAGTCGAGGAATTAATTTCCTACCCATTTCGTACCTTGTCACAGTGACAATCAATGTGAAAGCTGCTAGGACTGTCATATTATAGCTACAAAAGACAAGGTACGAAATGGGTGGGAAATTAAATTCCTCGACTGTACTTTCAGTTAAGTTATTTTAATTTGTATTTTGAGTGTGTTTTAGAAGTGCGGACCTGTGACTTCGTGACCTTTTAATTTTTTTGTTACCGTGGGTCCTTATCTGTGAGTCCCTATAATTGGCTTCCTGTATCCAGTTTAAATCCGGGACACGCTGGATGCAGGTCGCGTCTAACCGGTACACGTGGAGGACCAGAGGGGAGGCCTATGTTCAGCAGTGGATGTCTTATGGCTGAGATGATGATTTAAATTTTATAATTGTTTTTTTAGCCGTTGTTTCTCCAAATATGTAAAAATAAATAAATTAATAAAATAAAATAACGTAGCGGTAGCTCCATGGTACGGCTACGGCTATTGTACCAACGGAACAATCCAATCTGATACAGGTAGTTCGGTTTTTGTCGCCGAGGTTCCCCGAATGTTATAATGGCGATCATTCGTCTGAATAACGGAGACGTTTCTAAAACGCGTTTTAGGATAAAAAATGTGTGAAAAACGGTAGCTGATTTATAAATAAGATGTTAGGCGCGGATTTTTAATGTTACGTAATTTAGTCGGGTTTTTTGTTCCATCGATCTATCAGTATAAAAAAGTATGTCAATTTATTGCCATGTCTACATTACTACGGTCCTAAATCGGCGAATTTGTAAATGTATAAGGCTGGTAACTTAAAAATTCGTAAATTTCGAGCACTTGACTCTATCACTCTAATGACGGCTTCGTTGGAATGACAGAGACAAATATTCGAATTTTACTAGTAATTATAATAATTGCTGTTTAAAGCATTTTGATACCCGACTCTACAGGCTTCATACATTGTTTTTGCGTCGGACAAGATTTCAATACCTAATATAATAATCATTTGCTCTTTATTCGGTAGATAAACAAAATAATTACATAATAAATAGGTAAATAAAAAAACCTTATAAATAACACTAAATTAAAACTAAATAAACCTAAAATACATCTAAATAAAAACCGGCCAAGTGCGAGTCGGACTCGCGCGCGAAGGGTTCCGTACCATTATGAATTTATTATTAAAAAAAATACAGTTAAATCAACCTACCTCAAAAACTATAAGAGATAATTTAATCAAACCAAAAATCGTTT